>JAWPHD010006273.1:0-147621 GCA_037043455.1 Cyrtodaria siliqua | reverse complement strand
TTTTTAAGTATTTCCCTATACAAGTCTATGTAAAACATTTGACCCCTGGGGCGGGGCCAAATGTGACACAAGGGTCACCATTTGAATAAACTTGGTAGAGGACCATAAGCTTATAGCGAACGCAAAACATTAAACCTCTGTCTCTTGTAATGTCAGAGAGGAAGATTTTTTTAGTTTTCCTTATATAAGTATATGTAAAACATGCAAAATCTTTATATACAAACTGTAGAATAAATAAACTAAAGAAAAGAACGCATCTAAACAGGAAACGATAATAACAAGAGGTCAATGACCTTGAAGCTCTACTGATTGATTTTGATTTCAGGAAGTAGTCGCTACAGACTTGTTTTTGAAAATCTATTTTTAACCGTGGCGGCCATCTTGAATTTTTGGCCGACCTGAAATTTTGCTAAGATCAATAAGACATTAAGAGCAACATTCCTGTGAAGTTTCATGAAAATCCGTCAGGTCGTTTCAAAGAAGTAGTCGCTACAAGTTTTCATTATATAACTCTATGTAAACAAAGCAGCCATGTTTAAGGTCAAATCAAAACGATTTTCGACAAGGACCAACATCATGTCATACTGATCATTTTAGAAAAAGTCCCATATCAATATCTCTTATTGTTTTGAAGAAGTAGTCGCTACAAACTTATTTATTTTAAATCTATTTTTAGCTGTGGCGGCCATCTTGAATTTTCGGCCGACCTGAAATTTTTCTAGGATCAACTAGACATCAAGAGCAACATTCCTGTGAAGTTTCATGAACATCCGTCATGTAGTTTCAGAGGAGTAGTCGCTACAAGTTTTTACTATATAACTCTATGTAACCAAAGATGGCCACTGGCAGCCATGTTTAACGTCGAAATAAAATAATTTTCCACAAGGATCTACATCATGTCATGCTGATCATTTTAGAAAAAGTCCCATATCAATATCACTTATAGTTTTCAAGAAGTAGTCGCTACAAACTTATTTTTTAAAAATCTATTTTTAGCTGTGACGGCCATCTTAAATTTCCGGCCGACCTGAAATTTTGATAGGATCAATTAGACTTCAAGAGCAACATTCCTGTAAAGTTTCATGACAATCCGCCAAGTAGTTTCAGAGGAGTAGTCGCTACAAGTTTTTACTATATAACTCTATGTAAACAAAGATGGCCGCTGGCAGCCATGTTTAACGTTGAATCAAAACGATTTTTGACTAGGATCAACATCATGTAATGCTGATCATTTTAGAAAAAGTCCCATATCAATATCACTTATAGTTTTCAAGAAGTAGTCGCTACAAACTTATTTTTAAAAATCTATTTTTAGCTTTGACGGCCATCTTGAATTTCCGGCCGACCTGAATTTTTTTCTAGGATCAATTAGACATCAAGAGCAACATTCCTGTGAAGTTTCATGAACATCCGTCAAGTAGTTTCAGAGGAGTAGTCGCTACAAGTTTTTACTATATAACTCTATGTAACCAAAGATGGCCACTGGCAGCCATGTTTAACGTTGAATCAAAACGATTTTTGACTAGGATCAACATCATGTAATGCTGATCATTTTAGAAAAAGTCCCATATCAATATCACTTATAGTTTTCAAGAAGTAGTCGCTACAAACTTATTATTTAAAAATCTATTTTTAGCTTTGACGGCCATCTTGAATTTCCGGCCGACCTGAAATTTTTCTAGGATCAATTAGACATCAAGAGCAGCATTCCTGTAAAGTTTCATGACAATCCGCCAAGTAGTTTCAGAGAAGTAGTCGCTACAAGTGTTTACTATATAACTCTATGTAAACAAAGATGGCCGCTGGCAGCCATGTTTAACGTTGAATCAAAACGATTTTTGACTAGGATCAACATCATGTCATGCTGATCATTTTAGAAAAAGTCCCATATCAATATCACTTATAGTTTTTAAGAAGAAGTCGCTACAAACTTGTATTTTAAAACTTTATTTTTAGCTTTGGCGGCCATCTTGGATTTCACATCAACATGAATTTTTTTCTAGGATCAACTAGACTTTATGGGCAACATTTCTGTAAAGTTTCATGAATATCCATCCAGTAGTTTCAGCTGTGAAGTCGCTACAAATAAAAGTTTACGGACAGACGGACAGACGGACGACGGACGTCGCACCACGGCATAAGCTCTGCTGATCTCTGATCAGTAGAGCTAAAAATGAATAATAATAATAATAAATACCTCCAATGGGATTTGAACCCACGGCCTTAGCTTCCCAGTGTACAAGATGTTATTTAAAGATTTTTCTATGGCGGCCATCTTGGATGTCGTGTCTACCTAATTTTAAAAAATTCGAAAAACATTCACCTAAGGATCATCCATGTGAAGGTTGGACAAAATTGACGAAGCTGATTGTGAGAATTTAAAAAAAAAATCCCTACGTAAGTTTTTGTAAAACATGTGACCTCTGGGGCGGGGTCATATGATTACCAGTTGAGCAGGCTTTGTACAGGACCATACGCTTACAGTAACTTCAAAATATTAAACCTCTGGCGCTTGTAGTTTCAGAGAAGAAGACTTTTTAAGTATTTCCCTATAGACGTCCATATAAAACAGCTGAACCCTGGGGCAGGGCCTAATGTATTTATTTTTGTAAAATTAGTATTTATCACATCAGATTGCATGTCATTGAACATTATGTTATTATCTAATATTGGTTCATGAAACGTCACGTCCTTCAACCGTTAGAACGTCATTTTAAACGATTTTCAACGTCGGAAAACATCCAAAATAATGAATCTAACAAGGGTTATGAAAATACTCAATGCTGATTGGCTACTGAGCAGTTTTTGAAAAAGCTATAAAAACCTCTGACGTCACTTCCTTCAATCGTTAAACGTAATGTTAAACGATTTTCAACGTCAGAAAACATCCAAAACAACGATTACGTTATTTTAAGGCAATTTACGTTCAAACTTGTTAGAAATACGATAAAGCTGTATATTTTCTTCGTTTGGTGCTGAGAGATGGACGTACAATGTAAGTTGTGAGAATGTGTTTGTATTATGTTCAATCTCTCGAAAATGTGTACACAAAATACATAACAATCCATGTCAGATAAAAAATAAAATATTTCCAGCAGATTTATATTGTGCGAGATCAAAATCTGGTGGTTGGGAATTGAAACACGTCGAAACCGCGGGCCTACGGCCCTTGGTATCGATGGTATTCAATTCCATCTCACCAGGTATTGCTCTGGGACAATATAAACCCGCTGGAAATATTTTATTTCTTATACAGGCTTAAATACACTAACGATTTTGTTTAGTTACTTTTCAGCAAGTTTACAAATACTGGAACAAATGTCAACATTTGCTCAGCCCATCACTCGTTCATACCCAGAATACTTTCACTTTTGAACTTCATTTCTAAAACTGTCAAAAGCATGATGAGATGCATTCAGGATATCATTTACAAGTCCAGAATACAGTTACAGCCAACTGAACTAAAAACAGTTTAAGACAAAAAAGATTAGACATTTTTATATAGAACTCCTTTCGAATGCACTAGACGAGAACATCCATTTGATTTGCTGTAATTAAACCTACATTTCTTATTTAAATAAATCTAAAGTCATTTCTAAATCTCGGTTAGATTTATTTATAAATTACCTGTACAGTTTCATTACACATAATGTTATTATGGCATACAAATACATTTGGCATTTACTTAAGAAATAGAACATCTTTTACGGTGAATTATCGTGTAATATATCACGGTTTGGAGTTTATTTGTAAACAATAAGTTCACGAGCCCGAAATGAACTCCAAACCGTGATATATTACCGTAAACGATGTTCTATTTCTATTCTAATACCCCTAAAATGCGAAAAGAGTGCACACAACTGAAATCGTTCGCATTGCCTTGCGAACGATTTACAGTGATACATCGTTGAATATAAGGAGATATTTTAAACTAGGCTATATTGTATATAGCGCGGGTGTGTTAGAATAAATGATAATTCTTTTTTTCTAAATCTCGCTTACATTTATTTATAAAATATCTATAAATTTAATCAGCTATTTGTAGGGTCTACATTTATTACATATAAATATCCTACAATTATTCAAATGTTGCATGATTAGACAATTGAAAGGAAATGCTTAAAAAGCATGTTGTCATTTGCATAAACTACGTAGAGGACAATAAGCTCATGTGCTACAAGCAAACTATTAGACCTCTAACTGTTGCAATTTTTAAAGTGCTGTTTGAAAGATTTTTCTTTATAAAACTGTCCCGGTAGTGGGGCAGATTGGTGACATATATTGGTAAAATGGTGCATTTTGTGACAAAAGCACCAAACTTGACACATAGCTAGACAATACTCTACTAAACATTTTTGGCTATGGACCCACGTCAGATTTTGCAAAATGGCCGCCAAATATTCCATAAAGAATTAATGAAGCCCATAATTCATTGGTTTCATCAAACTTGTTATTGTAAATACACTAAACTCAGGACATTGACAGACAATAAAATATGCAATATAATTTGGGTCACTGTTTCTTCAAAATGGTCGCCATTTTCAAAATGGCCGCCAAAAATGATGATTTTTTTTATAGAAAGCATTCAAAATGTTGATGTGTTTTACAAAGGTGTTGTCTTGATATATTTATGTGTGTGTATATACTTTAATAAATAGTTGTTAGATACACCCCTATACTTCAGTGGTAGGTGTTTTAGACATGTATACATACTATGCCAACTCTGAGACTAGTTTGTCTTAGTTGTCTTTAGCCGAAAGCATTTCTCATCTTTATTAGTGGCTTTTAGTTTATAAAAACTTGTAAGTATACATCCAGTGACTTGGTAAAATACTATTAAAGGGATACACAACAATCTTGAATTATTTATCAAGCATCCAAATTGATCAATCCAATATCAATTTGACTTTAAAACTTCTTGCATATATACTTAAATACAATGCAGTATTTTTTAATTGTGTGTGGTTATTCTATTACAAGTTTTAATATATCATTGGTGCAATATATTCCCCAATGAGAAAAATGTAAAACTAATTTGCTTTAAACTATTTACATAATTATTAAAATTGATTTTAAAACATGCATATGAAGTTGCAAAAACGGGACGCCGCAAGTTATAAAAAATCTGGCTTGTCGTGTCTTCTAAACGCTTGGAGAAAAAATATCGCAAAGGATACTTAAACAATATTTCTCATCTCCGATTTATCGGAATTAAATTTAATTACGACCTTAAATTACATTTGTTGATTTTATAACAATATTAACAAGACACTATCAGAAAATAAATTCAAATAAAATATTACGAACATCTTTAACTTGTTCATGATGGAAAAGATCAGTCATTTCATAGGCAGCGCCTGATGAATTATTGCAATAACTGAAATTAACAGATAACTCAGACCATATCTGGTTCAGAGATCATCCAATGTGGAAGCTGCGATGTGTTTACAGCACCTTCATATTTTTCACAATCTTTTATTTTTGCTTGTGAGCTAGTTCCTTGTATATTCCCAGCAAGCAAGGGTAAATGGGACCCATATGGGCTATATCCGGGCACGCCCATGTGGGATTACCCATATGGGTCCTATATGGGTCCCACATTCAGAAAGCAAGGGTAAATGGGACCCATATGGGCTATATCCGGGCACGCCCATGTGAGATTACTTATATGGGCCCTATATGCTTTGCTAGCTGCTTTGACCCACATGGGCTGCCCACATGGGACCCAGGTTAATCCCGGTTGCACTTTTGGTATGGGGCGCATGTGGGCAGCCCATATTGAGCCCGTATGGAAAACAACATTGGACCCATATGGGTCCCATATGCTTTGCTAGCTGGGCAGTTAAAGGTCTCACTACAGAATTACCTCCCTTGGACAGGACGGTAGAAGATTCTTACACCGTAAAAAACTAGGGCTGTGTTAATGGGTTTGCTCTGAACTTGGAAATGTGCAATCATTCTCTTATTTCTGCCTTCAGGTGACAAGATTGGAACATGTTCATGATTTCTGCCAAGTTTGGATGCCACTGGGTGATTTTCGAGGAAGATATGATAATTTGAAAATGGGTAGGAATACAGTTGAATTATCAGTGAAATGGAGCTATTTTTGAGGGTTACTGAAAAAGACTGGAATTTAAAAAAAATTAATCTGGTCAACTTTTGATTTTTTGTGGATATTCTGAGCTTCAGAGGAAGGTTTGCAGATTGAGGGGAGATTTAAAGACCAATGGACATTTTAAAGTATGTTCGCAACAAGTGACCATTTTTACATATATTATATAGTGTTGATTAATTCACTAGTGAGACGTTAAACAACCCTCATCTGGATCAGGGAAAAGCTTGACAGACAAGTTGTTGGTAGAGTGGATTTTGTAAAGTGAAATCTTGATTTTAGAGTGAAACAGTGTATTTCTAAGGCATAATATGGATTTTGATAAGTATTTGATGCTTTTGCAGTGTAAAATAGACTACTTTGCTTCTAGTCGGACCCCGTGCATGCTTTATAACCGTCATTTGGGACTTCATAGACGAATCTGTGGTCAGAAAGTGTCAGAATATGGGAGACAGTCGATTGTTTTGGCTGGGAGACATACTCAGATGAACATGTTAGCTCACAGAGTGATGTATATGTGTGTGATGTGTGTTCCTAGTATTCCTAGGGGAATGGACGTGTCTCATCTCTGCCACAACAGTTTATGTTTGCGATTTGACCATCTCAGCTTGGAGCCTCATAGCGTCAACATGGAAAGACAAAGATGCCTGAACATGATACCAATACTGTGTTTAGGACATAGAGAGTATCCTGATTGCATGCTTCATGTGAGTAGATTGTATATATTATCTTATTGTAGTGTTTCATGTCAAATTGTTACCCCACCCACTTTTTATATAGCAAAATGTGTGGTCATTGTTTACTTGTCGAGAAGGTCAGTTGAGTATTTTTTACGTTGTCGTTGGTCATCGTATTTAGATTTGTTCACTTTGTTGATAAATCTGGCTGTTTTATAAGTTTGTAACATTTGTCGATGTTTGTCGTACGTATTTTTGTCCTGAATTTTCTTAAGTGACCGTAACACTTTTGTGTTTTGGGGAAATGACCCTCCAACAGCCTTAACTTTTTCTATTGCTGAATTTGCCCGTCCGTCATTTAACCGTGCTGCGGCACTTAATTTTCTGCCTTTAGCGTTACGTCTTACTTACTTTTACTTACTTACTTACTTACTTACTTACTTACTTACTATCTTATCTTATCTTATCTTATCTTATTTATCTTAAATTTGTATCGACTTGACGGCGGTTATTGTTGATTAGTCAATAATGTTTTTTTGTTTTTGTTTTTTTCATTAGTTAGTTACTTACTTACTTACTTACTATATTATCTTATCTTATTTTATTTTATCTTATCTTATCTTATCTTATCTTATCTTATCTTAAATTTGTATCGACTTGACTGCAGTTATTGTTGATTAGTCAATAATGTTTTTTATTATTTTTTTTTTTTTTTCATTAGTTAGTTAGTTAGTTAGTTATTTACTTACTTACTTACTTACTTACTTACTTACTTACTTACTTACTTACTTACTTACTTATCTTATCTATCTTATCTTATCTTATCTTATCTTAAATTTGTATCGACTTGACTGCGGTTATTGTTGATTAGTCAATAATGTTTTTTATTTCTTTTTTTCATTAGTTAGTTAGTTAGTTATTTATTTATTTACTTACTTACTTACTTACTTACTTACTATCTTATCTTATCTTATCTTATTTATCTTAAATTTGTATCGACTTGACGGCGGTTATTGTTGATTAGTCAATAATGTTTTTTTGTTTTTGTTTTTTTCATTAGTTAGTTACTTACTTACTTACTTACTATATTATCTTATCTTATTTTATCTTATTTTATCTTATCTTATCTTATCTTATCTTATCTTATCTTATCTTAAATTTGTATCGACTTGACTGCAGTTATTGTTGATATGTCAATAATGTTTTTTATTATTTTATTTTTTTCCATTAGTTAGTTAGTTAGTTAGTTATTTACTTACTTACTTACTTACTTACTCTACTTACTATCTTATCTTATCTATCTTATCTTATCTTATCTTATCTTAAATTTGTATCGACTTGACTGCGGTTATTGTTGATTAGTCAATAATGTTTTTTATTATTTATTTCTTTTTTTCATTAGTTAGTTAGTTATTTATTTATTTATTTATTTACTTACTTACTTACTTACTTACTTACTTACTTACTATCTTATCTTATCTATCTTATCTTATCTTATCTTATCTTATCTTATCTTATCTTAAATTTGTATCGACTTGACTGCGGTTATTGTTGATTAGTCAATAATGTTTTTTATTATTTATTTCTTTTTTTCATTAGTTAGTGAGTTAGTTAGTTAGTTAGTTAGTTAGTTAGTTAGTTAGTTAGTTAGTTAGTTAGTTAGTTAGTTAGTTAGTTAGTTACTTACTTACTTACTTACTTACTTACTACTTACTTACTTACTATCTTATCTTATCTATCTTATCTTATCTTATCTTATCTTAAATTTGTATCGACTTGACTGCGGTTATTGTTGATTAGTCAATAATGTTTTTTATTATTTATTTCTTTTTTTCATTAGTTAGTTAGTTACTTACTTACTTACTTACTTACTTACTTACTTAATACTTACTTACTTACTATCTTATCTTATCTATCTTATCTTATCTTATCTTATCTTTCTTGTTGATGTGTTGTGTTGTGTTGTGTTGTGTTGTGTTGTGTTGTGTGGTTGTGTTGTGTTGTGTTGTGTTGTGTTGTGTTGTGTTGTGTTGTGTGGTGGTGGTGGTGGTGGTGGTGGTGGTGGTGGAGGTTGTTGTTGTTGTTGTTGTTGGTGTTGTGTTGTTGTTGTTGTTGTTGTGTTGTGTTGTGTTGTGTTTTGTTGTGTTGTGTTGTGTTGTGTTGTGTTGGTGGTGGTGTTGTTGTTGTTGTTGTGTTGTGTTGTGTTTTGTTGTGTTGTGTTGTGTTGTCTTATCTTATCTTATCTTATCTTATCTTATCTTATCTTATCTTATCTTTCTTGTTGATGTGGTGTTGTGTTGTGTTGTGTTGTTGTTGTTGTTGTTGTTGTTGTTTTCGTTGTTGTTGTTGTTGTTGTTTTTGTTGTTGTTGTTAATAGTTATGAAACTTACCTATTTGGTCAGACCTCGCATTACATGCGCTGTGGTCCGAGTGGGAACAAAGTTTAGTGCCAATGTGCATGCCAATCACTTTCTTTAGATTTGTCTGCATCTCTATGATGGTAGTGCTGACTTGAGTGGCTGGCTGCATTGGAGTTGTCTCACCTGCTGACTTCAGACTGTTGTTATATTGGGAGTCTACCCCACCCGGAATTGAGGCGTCTTTTTCAAACCCACACGCGACGTTGTTTTTTAGGACTTGCTGTCTTGCACGGTTGAAACTAGCATATGCCACCTCCGAAACCTTGACAGCAGCAATGTTGATAGGGCTTTGCATAGATGAGTAAGATGGTGGTGGAATTTTCAGGCTTGTCATCAAGTACCGAAAGTCGTTTGGGCCAGATTTTGTGTACATTAACCCCACTGCTACTGACAGGTTTATGTCGGCAACTTTTGGTCCTGGTCGATTGGTGTTCACCGTTTCATAAAGCTTATGTTCTTTGCCAACGAACCCACATTTAAGACATTTCAGTCTCTCGCACCACCCTAACCCCATCTGTTTATCAAATTTCAAGTCAAAGTTTAATTTCCCTTGACAGGTGCCATCCAAGGATCTGTGATCAGAGTATGTTTCTAAGAACATGTCAGCAGTCTTCCCAAGGTGAAAGATACGGTATGTACGCAGTTCATTTTTATCACTTTCAGCTTTAGCACTATCCATAAGTGCTTGCTCTATAGGCGTTTTGGCAGCCTTGCCCAGCAAGCAAGGGTAAATGGGACCCATATGGGCTATATCCGGGCACGCCCATGTGGGATTACCCATATGGGTCCTATATGGGTCCCACATTCAGAAAGCAAGGGTAAATGGGACCCATATGGGCTATATCCGGGCACGCCCATGTGGGATTACTTATATGGGCCCTATATGGGTCCCATATGCTTTGCTAGCTGCTTTGACCCACATGGGCTGCCCACATGGGACCCAGGTTAATCCCGGTTGCACTTTTGGTATGGGGCCCATGTGGGCAGCCCATATTGGGCCCGTATGGAAAACAACATTGGACCCATATGGGTCCCATATGCTTTGCTAGCTGGGTTTATGAGACAACACTAAAAAAGTTTGTCTCACACACAGAGATGACTAATTTTAAGATTTAAAGTGTAACTGAACAGTACTGCAATTGCAAACTTTTGGTTGCTCTTTATGATCGTTATGTGCAATACTCAATGGTCGAAGGCATGCCTTGCTCACACTTCAAATAACTGTAAGTATGGTAATAACATGATGAGCATTCCCTGATGCATGTGTTTTATTTCAGAAAGGAATCTGCAGTGTCGTAATTGACATAAGGACAAAGGGTCATGAAATACAATCTGGGTATATTTTAAGTTCAAAATGGCTACCGTTTGCAAAATGGCTTCGAAAACGTGTTGAAAATAGTAAAAAGTATAATTAATTTAATAGTTGTTTGTAAGAAAGTAATTAATATGTTGAACTTCAGCCGCGAATAGACGCCATTTGATATTGTCTCTTTTCGTTATTTAATGTGTCCTTCTGTCGTATTTTCGCCCTTGAAATGGCGTCTTTTCGTTCTGTCGTCTTTTCGCGCTGCATTTGTCATCTTTTCGTTTTGTCGTCTTTTCATTCTGTCGTCTTTTCGTTCTGTCATCTTTTCGCCTTCCGGTTGACATGCGCGTTTCGGTCATTGCGGCCATTTCATGGTGACTACTAGAAGTCGGGACGATTTTGAACTGTCGGGGAATCGGACTAAATCGACATCGTCTTTTCGCGTGGCGTTCTATTGTGTCTATGGCAGTAGATCTTGATTTTACAACCAAAAATGTATTATTTCCACGGTGCAACAAAAATTTGCTGAACTTTTTTCCCTCAGTATATAATCGGTAGGGAACCCATGCCAATAAGTTGTTGAATTTGTACAAGAAATGTAACACAAACGCACGCACGCACGTTCGCACGCACACACACACACACACGCCGAGGGTAACAGGAGCAAAACTTGATATGTATACCTCTAGATAATACTATAGGAAAGTCCATATACAAATACACAGTTTTGTTTCCATGAGAAACTAGGCATGAAAGGAACCACAATTATGTATGCACTCGTTTTGATAATACTATAAAAGCCTCATGCCTAAATTCCATTAAGACAGGAACTGTTGGAGCTATACATTTTTAAACATGCGTACAACTAAATATGGAGCCGAAGTAGATATAAAAATCGATCAGGAAAAGTAGCATTCAAGGACGACAGTCAACCACAAAGAACAACTATTATAAAGATGAATAAAAGGCAAGATAATACATCACAAACACACAAGGGTTGACAATAGTGCTATCGCCTTGGAAAGGTCAGTGGCAAAAAAGGCCGCTGGGGTTTTAAACCAGGTTCTAGGGTGCACCAAACCTCACACTTACCCTACTGTCATCCCAATAAAACGGGACAGTGTAAATAAAGGAATCTCCGCCATGAACTATTCTCTAACCAACAAGGCAGTATTAATAGGCAATATAAGTAAAAAACAAAGATGCTCGTGTATATATAAATACAAAAACAATAGCATAGAAAGCCACAAAGAAGGTAATCATTGACTTGCTAGAAGCCAGAGCAACAAGAGAATAAACCATTGAGGGCACCACAAGACAAGATTACAGACAAACAATAAATTTCGCCGTTCTTTTGAGCTTTAGGTAGACGTCATCATAGGGTCCACAGCCTGTCCGGTCATCGCACAATTAAAGAGGAATGCTCAGTGACGAACTATAAATGGGTCCACCACCAAGCATGCAGTGCGTTGCAAAATGATTGGGTCCTAACCTCTATTGATAAACCTTTTAAAAAGTTTAACAAGATAGTATGAAAGTGATCATGACCAAGGATCTTATGAAGTTTGTAAATCACGTCACCACATAAGTCAGGTTGTGATAGTCGTTGTCGCGGAAGAGTTCTTAAATTACTTTTATATTTGGAAATAAGATCAGGGTTACGATAATAAAATGTTGCAAAGGTTTTACGAAGTTTATGGTAACGGTAGCCTTGATGGAGTAGCTTTTTAATTATACAAAGATTACGAATATTACAGTCCTCAACTCGAGTACAAGCTCTTGAAAACGAAGAAGTTGAGTCACATAGACCCCATAAGAAGTTGCTCGGGGAACTGGAGAAAATTAACAATATCAAAATTAAAAAACATCTCTCTTGTCATACATTTTACTAATTATTTCGCTATTTTCAACAGAGAGATGTGAATCAAGGAAAGAAGCGACAGAATCAGAAATGTTAGCTTTGTTGAGTTGAAAGTCCTTAGTATAGATAGTATTAACCATAGTAGAAGTCGGTTTGGTAACATGAACTAAACGTGACTCAGATAAAGTACGCTGATGGCCAACATGACGTCGAATCAATCATGTTCTGTTGTCGATGTATTTACAATTGAATACTTCATATATAGAATATTTTGGAAATTATTTTATATTGTCATTACGCCATATTGGAACATTGGACAACCTATTTACTGTATAATCACAGGCACCTGCCTGACGACTAACACACATGTTCACCATTAGGTGAACAAAATCAGATAATATCCCTCAGGGAATAGTGTTTAGCTTGTTTGACATCATCATTGTATGGATGTTCTTTGTCCCCCATCTAGCATCGACATTCTACTAAACAAAAGTTATAGAGCGACATAAGTTGCCAATGGGTATCTTATCGTCAATCCATACCAAACAATGCCTTGATACCTTAATTATATCCGTATGAACTTACATGGTTTCGTAAATTAGTGCAGGTCTACGTAAATTAGCTCATTGACTCCTGAAGCATCGGGTTTTCACAATGTGGTCATAGAAATATCATCTGATAATTAAAGGTAATGATTGATTTCATGCATTTATATCATGTTCAAAATACGCCTGGTTTCTAAGGAAACAAGAACCAATCCTGACTTCGTTTACAGACATTTTTGCACACAGACATTTTTCACATACATAACATATATTGTATATAGTACGATGCAATTTAGAATAACATAAAGAACTCCAAACTCCGGAAAATGAAATTGTTAAATGCCAAATATTTTAATCAAGCAATTCTTCAAGATCTTTGTGTTTTCGTTAGAATTTAAAAACAACATAGACAGCACATTCACACAGACGCTGGTTAACGTTAAGAATTTTGAAAAAATGAGTAATCTTTTAATATTTTATAACAAGTCTCCACAATTGTGTCGCTTCTTATGGACGGCGTGCCCGTGTACAAAAAACGACCGTCATATATGGCCTAACATGTGCAAAAAAATAATGTAAAACAAAATTAAAAAAACAAATATTAATTAGATAGTTATATATATTGTTGCTTATAATGTTTCCTTTCACGTGTCACGTATATACGCTTGGGCAACGCTAGTAGTGAGATTTAGTATTGATACATGATATACGAAAATTGTTACGTTTATTAAAATGACCTCGTTTATATAATATATGTATCCATTATATATGAAATTGTTGATAAATAACGTTTATATTTATTGTGTAAATACATTTTTTTATTACTTTTTTATCGATGAAAGATCGAGATTTCTCAGTGAAGGAATATAAATTATATTATACTAAAACTAAAATAAATAACTATGATGTCTTATGTTTCAAGCTCTTTGTGTTTCCTGGACCACTGCTTATCCTATGAATAGATTTTTTCCAGAATATTCTGCATAGTAAAATTCCTGTATTTCATGATATAACAAGATCTGTCGGAGAACAGCGCAGCTCGACTATTCGATTTTTCGGAGAATAATAAATTTATAGCTAGTATATACCATCAGAAAACAAGGCTACAACAATGTGGGGTGGGGTTGGGAGCACAACATAACTATGTGTAAGAATTGACCCAAACTACACAGAAATATGTAAAAAAAAATCGAGTTTTGAGTGGGGTGCGGGGTGGGGGTGGGAGAGTGGAGGGGGCAACATATATGTGTAAGAAATGACTAAAACAACACAGAAATATGTAAAAAAAGCAACAACAAAATTAGATTTTCAAGTGGGGTTATGGGGGGGGGGGGGGGAGCGGGGGTGAGAGGTGGGAGTAGGTTGGGGGGGGGGGGGGGGGGGGGTGCGGGGGCAACATATGTGTGTAAGAATTGACTAAAAAAACAAAGAAATCTGTAAAAATAAAAGTTCCAAGTGTGGGGCGGGGTGGGGGGTGATGGGGTGAGAGGGGGGGGAGGGGGTTGCAACATATATGTGTAAGAATTGACAAAAGCAACACAGAAATAGGTAAAAAATATAGTTTCAAGTGGGGGTGGGGTGGTGTGGGGGTGGGGGGGGGTGGTGTGGAGCGGGGGTGAGGGTGAGAGGCAGGAGTGGTTGGGGGGTGCGGGGGGTGGATGGGGCAACATATATTTGTAAAAATTGACTAAAACAACAAAGAAATATGTAAAAAAAAAAAAAAACAAGTCTGGGGCGGGGTGGGGTTGGGGGTGATGGGGTGAGAGGCGGGAGTGCGTTGGAGGTTTGGGGGGCGGGGGGTGGGCAACATATGTGTGTAAGAATTGACTAAAACAACAACGAAATATGTAAAAAAAATAAAAAGTTCCAAGAGTGGGGCATGGTGGGTGGGGTGAGGGTGGGGGGGGGGGGGGGGCGGGGCGAGGCGGGGAGGGTTGCAACATATATGTGTAAGAACTGACAAAAGCAACACAAATATGTAAAAAATAAAAAATAAAAAGTTTCAAGTCTGGGGCGGGGGGTGGGGGGTGATGGAGTGAGAGGCGGGGGACGAGGTGGTGGGGGCAGGGAGGTTTTAATTTTATTTTTTTAAAAAAAAATCAAGTGTGGGGCGTGGTGGGTGGGGTGATGGGGTGAGAGGCGGGGGGGGGGGCGAGGGTTGCAACATATATGTGTAAGAATTGTCAAAAGCAACACAGAAATATGAAGAAAAAAAAAGTTTCAAAGTCTGGGGCGGGGTGGAGGGGGGGGGGGGGAGGGATGGGCGGGGAGAGTTGCAACATATATGTGTAAGAATTGACTAAAACAACACAGAAATATGTAAAAAAAAATATAAAGTGTGGAGGGGAGTGGGGGCGGGGGTAGAGAGGGGGAGGAGGGAGCCCATGCCCCAATATGGGTGAAGTAATTCAGATATGAAAAATCATACACAATGTCAAAATTCTGAAACAAAGACAGCCTGGACCTAGATACACATGATGGCAAGATGCATATGGCACGGACGTGATTGTTAAGGTAATTGCATCCAGTTTAAATGTGTATGGCTATCATTGTTCAGTTTAATTGAAATTTCTTGGGCAAGACACTTTCCCTTAGCCTCGTCCGTCGGATGGGGACGTAAACCGGGCGGTTTCCGTGTATCGGTCTATCCTCCAAGCACGTAAAAGAACCATAGGAATCTATTCGATAATAAGAGTAGGGCAGGTTCCCGGATTCCTATGTATCCTTCCTCTCTCTCTGGGGCGGCTCGAAACAACCTATACTGTGTTGATGAACTGTTAAACAACATTCAATTCAATTCAATTCCAGATACTTGCAATCTGTATTTTTATTTATTACATAACTTCATGTGTGGGAAATATATTTATATCATGTTGCGCTAGTGTAATAAATATGCAAATGCGAATAATCGTTCTTTCTTTACTGTTCAGATCCATGTGCATTTAAAATACAGTATTATGCTAATCCAGCGCCACATCATATATATTTTAACCAACTTTTTTTTTAATAAATTCAATATTAAACATGCACTCATGCAAGATCTTCTATTTCATATTCTTAAAGATATTTAGCTTCGCCCGTCTTGAGGCTTTGTCTTGTTCATATTACTGTCTTTTTAACAAAAACAATGCTAAGTAGATTATAATTTTTAAATTCCTAACAGACTGTCTTCTTATATTATAACAATGTACACAAGTAAAGCAATAGTGGTAAGTAAATTGTAATGTTTAAATTTATAAAATACTGTCTTCTTACAGTATAACAATGTACACAAGTAAAGCAATAGTGGTAAGTAAATTGTAATGTTTAAATTTATAAAATACTGTCTTCTTACAGTATAACAATGTACACAAGTAAAGCAATAGTGGTAAGTAAATTGTAATGTTTAAATTTATAAAATACTGTCTTCTTACAGTATAACAATGTACACAAGTAAAGCAATAGTGGTAAGTAAATTGTAATGTTTAAATTTATAAAATACTGTCTTCTTACAGTATAACAATGTACACAAGTAAAGCAATAGTGGTAAGTAAATTGTAATGTTTAAATATATAAAATACTGTCTTCTTACAGTATAACAATGTACACAAGTAAAGCAATAGTGGTAAGTAAATTGTAATGTTTAAATTTATAAAATACTGTCTTCTTACAGTATAACAATGTACACAAGTAAAGCAATAGTGGTAAGTAAATTGTAATGTTTAAATTTATAAAATACTGTCTTCTTACAGTATAACAATGTACACAAGTAAAGCAATAGTGGTAAGTAAATTGTAATGTTTAAATTTATAAAATACTGTCTTCTTACAGTATAACAATGTACACAAGTAAAGCAATAGTGGTAAGTAAATTGTAATGTTTAAATTTATAAAATACTGTCTTCTTACAGTATAACAATGTACACAAGTAAAGCAATAGTGGTAAGTAAATTGTAATGTTTAAATTTATAAAATACTGTCTTCTTACAGTATAACAATGTACACAAGTAAAGCAATAGTGGTAAGTAAATTGTAATGTTTAAATTTATAAAATACTGTCTTCTTACAGTATAACAATGTACACAAGTAAAGCAATAGTGGTAAGTAAATTGTAATGTTTAAATTTATAAAATACTGTCTTCTTACAGTATAACAATGTACACAAGTATAGCAATAGTGGTAAGTAAATTGTAATGTTTAAATTTATAAAATACTGTCTTCTTACAGTATAACAATGTACACAAGTAAAGCAATAGTGGTAAGTAAATTGTAATGTTTAAATTTATAAAATACTGTCTTCTTACAGTATAACAATGTACGAGAGTAAAGCAATAGTGGTAAGTAAATTGTAATGTTTAAATTTATAAAATACTGTCTTCTTACAGTATAACAATGTACACAAGTAAAGCAATAGTGGTAAGTAAATTGTAATGTTTAAATTTATAAAATACTGTCTTCTTACAGTATAACAATGCACACAAGTAAAGCAATAGTGGTAAGTAAATTGTAATGTTTAAATTTATAAAATACTGTCTTCTTACAGTATAACAATGTACACAAGTAAAGCAATAGTGGTAAGTAAATTGTAATGTTTAAATTTATAAAATACTGTCTTCTTACAGTATAACAATGTACACAAGTAAAGCAATAGTGGTAAGTAAATTGTAATGTTTAAATTTATAAAATACTGTCTTCTTACAGTATAACAATGTACACAAGTAAAGCAATAGTGGTCAGTAAATTGTAATGTTTAAATTTATAAAATACTGTCTTCTTACAGTATAACAATGTACACAAGTAAAGCAATAGTGGTAAGTAAATTGTAATGTTTAAATTTATAAAATACTGTCTTCTTACAGTATAACAATGTACACAAGTAAAGCAATAGTGGTAAGTAAATTGTAATGTTTAAATTTATAAAATACTGTCTTCTTACAGTATAACAATGTACACAAGTAAAGCAATAGTAGTAAGCATACCATAAGTAAGTATATTATAATTTTTACTGCCGCCTTATAATTTAACAATGTACAAAAGTAAAGCAACATTCGTCATAATTTTTTTAATTTATAAAATACTGTCTGCTTTTAGTATAGCAATGTACACAAGTAACGCAACAGCGGTAAGTAGATTATAAATATCGTCTGTTGATTATAATTTTTGAATTTATAAAATGTTGTCTTCTTATACCATAGCAAGTAAAGCAACAGTGGAAATTACATTATAATTTTTGATAAAATACTGTCTTCTTGTAGCATAGCAATGTACACAAGTAAAGCAACAAGAATTGCAAGTGTAAAATTGCAAAGGGCAATAACTCTAATTTGAAAGGGCAATAATTATTTTTTCAATTAAGATAGAGTTTAGGTTCTTGTGCTCTGCACTTCGGTTCCATTAGTGGTTTTTGAGTTATGCTCCGGTATAACATTATAAAGGGCAATAACTCCGATGTGAATGAAGACATAGTTACGGTTCTTTCATTTCCTGTATCATTGTGTGAAGATTTATTGCAGTCACATAAATAGTTTTGAAGACATGCTCCGGACAAGAATTCTAAGTATAAAAGTGCAAACGTCAATAACTCTAAAGTAAATGATGACACTCTGCACTTCCTCTTATTGACCTCTATCATTGTAGTTTTAAGATATGCTCCGGACAAAATTGGGACGGACGGAAGAACGTAAGGACGAAAGGACGGACAAAGCGGCGACTATTTGCTTGCCCGAACATTTCGGGGGCATACAAGGAGAGAGAAAAAAGCAGAACAAGCACTCACGGATGAAACAATTGAATTGAACTGAATGTTGTTTAACGGCTCATCAACACAGTATAGGTTATTTAGCGCCGCCAGAGAGAGGATACATAGGAATCCGGGAACCGTGCCCTACTCTTATTATCGAATAGATTCCTATGGTTCTTTAACGTGCTCAGATGATAGACCGATACACGGAACCGCCCGGTTTACGTCCCCATCCGAGGCTAAGGGAAATTGTCTTGCCTAAGAACATACCGACGAAACTCAGTGGCACCACGAAGGATTGGACCCGGGGCCTCCGGTTACAAATCTTACAAATCCGCCGCGCTACCGACTGCGCCACGCCAGCCCTCTCAGATGAAACAATGAAAAATGACGGAGAACATGTTTAAGTGGGTGGTTTAATAAAACTGTTCTTATCACATACATGTACATTCAACTTAACTAAACCAGCGTCGTCGAATAATTCAAATAAACTTAACAAAATAGTGATGTGTTTTAATTTCTTGTATTCTTTCGTTTCTAGAAAAACATTGTTGTTTAAGAGGTGTATTTTTAAATCAAAACTTATATACGCATTTATATTGACATTTGTATATAGTATATAGGTTATAACTGTATACCCACCTTAAAATACAATGCGATTTAATTTATTATTAGTTCACGCGTCTGTAGTTTATCACAGTGCCAGCCAAACCACGTGACATACTGAATCTACTTGTTAAACAATTTAATTTGCAAACAGTGGCTGGCTCTATTCTTGCTCTGGAACTCTATGGGGAGAATTAAAATAATAATTGTTTGAATGTTGTTTTACGTCATTTTTAACACTTGTTATGCCATATAGAGGCAGACCACCCCATTGTTAACCAGTACTGTATTCCTTCTGCAATCCGTAACAATCGACAATTTCTCACTGACAAGTCGAGCTCCCAGTGGGATTCAAACGCACAGCGGTGAGAGGTGAGTAGATTTACAACGCAACGTCGTTAACCTCTCGATCACGGAGGCTCTAACTATAACATAAAAAAGAGACAGTGAGACTGAGTTTAATAGCGAAATACAGGCGCTATTGCGCATGGTTATCCAATATCACGCTAGACTCGGTCACCCGGCCCGCTTCTGATTTCTTCGTTACACTATGCTACACGGATCTAGAACCAGGGTCTGGGGAAACTACGACGTTAAAAATCACCCTCTCGTTTTGGGCGATTTTGGCGAAATTCTGAGAGATTCAACGAGACTTTCAAAACACTTATTTCTAAACTAATTTCATAATAATTTCTTACTTTCAACTTTTGTGAAGCAGCATGTGACATCAAAAATGGTAACAGGTGCATCAACAATTGACGTTGTACGTTTATTTACAACATGACGTCACGCAAACGTCAACTTTATGCACGCGAAAAAAACGCGCGAATAAATTGGACTAATCGCTAGTGGGCGCTTCAATTGGCCTAATCTGCCCAGACCGATATCTGCAAGTAAGACATATGCATGATACGGTCTAGCTGGCCGAGACTAATATCTCGCCAGATTAGCAACGGGGTAGTTGATTTAAGCTACTTACTAAATAATTTAAGTTATTTTTTACTCCGAAACTCACTTCCCTTTGGCCACAGGTTCATGTTTAAAATCCATTTATTTTGAAAATAACTCCTACAAGTTAAATTTAGTATTTTCCAATGTTGGTTAATATTGCCACTGGGTAATTATTTTTTATTTTCTGGTGTTATGGTTACCATATTCACAGGTTTTGCATACACAGATCCCATATTTGCGTTCCAGTTTTTATTGGACAGTTATAATCTCAAACAACCAAACGACTTGGAAAAAAAGATAACATGTGTGGGTAAAAATAGGAAAGTAAATCAATTGGAATTGAAAATAGGTGAACTTTTTAGAAATGACTATAAATAAGTTATTTTGCTATTTTCTCCATATTATAATATAACTCATTTAAGTTATTTGGTAAGTAACGTAAATCAGTTACACACCTGACTGATTAGACTGCACATGACCAAATGAGCATTTACCATTAAGAAAACATAAAACAAGCTATACGATAGGAGGAATGTCCATTATTTAAAGAAAATGTGTATACTAACGATCTTCTTTAAAGTATTAATAAGCAGGTTTGGCAAACATCCTAATTAGGTTACGTATAGTCTCTGGCTTTTAAATATAGCACGTATGCTATTTATTTAAAATCACATGCACGTCAATCTCTGATTCATTTTTAAACGCATGTAATTTTTTGAAGCAGATACAGATTAACATTCCAATTTGTTTCCATCTGTTTTCATTGAAACCACATTGAGTGACTTTCATTTTGTGTCATTCTTTACTCTTGGGATTTCATATGAATTCAAGGTCAAGGCCACTGTTACTGAAACAGAAATATGGTTCCCCTAAATAACTTTTATCAGGAATGAGATATTGCGACGAAACTTGTTGTGTAGGTAGCTTAAATGTAAATGGAAGATTGGGTTTGCATTTGACGTCACTGGTGTCGTCAAGGTCAAGAAATATAAAAAGATCGGACAGGGAAAGTAGCATTCAAGGAGGACAGTCAACCACAAAACACAGAAACAAACACGCAAACAGACAAACAAGAAGGCAAAAGTCATAATAAATGCAAACGACATCACAAACACAAAAGGGTTGACAATAGGGCTACCGTCTTGGAACGGTCAGTTGCAAAGTAGGCCACTGGGGGTTTACACCGGTTCTAGGTGCACCAAACCTCACACTTACCCTACTGTCATCCCATTAAAACAGGACAGTGTAAATAAAGATATCCCCGCCATGATCTAATCAAGTCACTGTTGCTAAATATAGAAAAATGGTTTCCACTAATAACTTTTTTATGTTTGCTGCTCCCAAAGGATCACCTTTATCAGTATTTATTAACATTCACACTAGCGTTCGTTTAGTGCAGTGTGGCGGCTGTAAAAAGTCTCCTCGTGCTACGAATCAGTAGTGTTATTTTTACTGGTCCTTTGGGACCAACAAGCCCAATATAGGTGGCTTTGAAGTAGAATACCGCTTAAGCCGGTGCTAGGGGGCGTGAGAGGTGTTGCTTCTTTCATTACTTCTCATGAACAGACTCAATAAAACCGAGTCTGCTGCTTTATTCTCTTAATTGTGTTGGTTGCTCCCAAAGGATCACCTTTATCAGTATTTATTAACATCCACACTAGCGTTCGATTAGTGCAGTGTGGCGGCTGTAAAAAGTCTCCCCGTGCTACGAATCAGTAGTGTTATGTTTACTGGTCCTTTGGGACCAACGAGCCCAATATAGGTGGCTTTAAAGTAGAATACCGCTTATGCCGGTGCTAGGGGGCGTGATAGGTGTTGCTTCTTTCATTACTTCTCATGAACAGACTCAATAAAACCGAGTCTGCTGCTTTATTCTCTATTGCGTTTGTTGCTCCCAAAGGATCCCCTTTATCAGTATTTTTCACTCAGTAACATTTTTTCAGAATGAGATATGGAAAGGAAGATTATATTTAAGGTCACTTGGGTCAAGGTAATGTCACTGTCACTAAACTAGAAAAATGGTTTCCGAGCAATAACTTCAGTTACGAGAGAGATATTGAAACTTGGTGTGTAGGTACTCGTTATATGGAAATAAATATTGGAACAAAACTTTGTAGAAAGCTTAAGGATAACTTGGTTTACGTGGAATTTCCAAGTTTCTTTCTCTGAAACCACAGTTATTCACTCCACTGAGCATGAATACACTCATGAACAGATGGATACAACCATCTAACTAGCATTGGCATATTGGTCCGTCCCCACCAGACGGGACATAACCTCTGTGTCATAACTTGGAAACCGTCGAGATCTCCACCATATCCACGTATATACCCTTACTTGGAATAGACAGACAACCATCCAGCCAGTATCGGCCACGTTGTCATCCTCACACCTGCGGAAATAGCCCATGAGCCATGAATTGGAAACCATTGAGATCCTCACCCTATAACCATATATACCCTTGCTAGGCACGAACAGACATATTCAACCATCCAACCAGCATCGGTCTGGGGTCTATCCCCACGCCTGGCTGCATAATGTTTGAATCATAACTTGGAAACTGGTGACATGCCCATCATCTAACCTAATATACAATTACTTGACACGGAAACAACCATTTAACCAGCATTGGTCCCGCCTTCCATCCCCACGTATGGCGACATAGCCCCTAGGTCATAACTTGGAAACCGTTGAGATTCCCACACTATAACAATGTATACACTTACTGGGAACGAACAGACATAAACAACACTCCAACCAGCATCGACCCTGGGGTCTGTCACAACCCATGGGGACAGAACCCCTAGGCCATAAGTTGGAAATTGTTGAGATCCCCTAGCATATAACCATATATACACTTACTGGGCATGAACAGACGGATACTACCATTCAAACAGCATTGGCCACGGGGTTCATCCGCTCTCATGGTGACATAAATAGGAAACCATTGAGATCCCCATTCAACAAGAGCATCGAGAATTGCAGGGCAATCCACAGTCCCCCACCGGCCCAGACGAGCATTTTCCAGACATTTCATATGATTAAGATCAAGGTCAAGGTCACAATGACCTTATTTTGGTACGTGACACATCGCTATCCCAAAATGTATTCACATACCAAGTTTGGTATATCTAAGTGTTATAGTATTGAAAATACGGTCCGGACAAGCATTAACTATGACAGAGGTCACAGGTCAATGTCAAGGTCAAAATGACATTGTTTTGGTACGCGACACACCGCTATTTCAGGATGTATCCACATACCAAGTTTGGTATCTCTAAGTGTTATAGTATTGAAAATACGGTCCGGACAAGCATTTTCTATGCATTTTCTATGACAGAGGTCACAGTTCAAGGTCACAATGGCCTTATCTTGTATCCACATACCAAGTTTGGTATCTCAAAGTCTTATATTATTGAAAATATGGCCCGGACAAGCATTCGGAAGGACGGACGGACGGAAGGACAGACTTTCTATGACAGAGGTCACAGGTCAAGGTCACAGTGACCTTATTTTGGTACGCGACACACCGCTATCCCAAGATGTATCCACATACCAAGTTCGGTATCTCAAAGTCTTAAGGTATTGAAAATATGGCCCGGAGAAGCATTCGGAAGGACGGACGGAAAGAGGAGGTGCAAACCTATAGTCCCCCACGGGACCGGTGGGGGACTAATAACCATATATACACGTACTGGGCTGGAACACTTTAAAGCGGACGCGCGAATTTGCGATCTAATTCTGATATGAAGTTATAAGCTATTTTTTTGGACAATTTCTTCAACTTTGCGAAGATCATCAGGTGAGCGTTCAATGGCTATATTGTTTTGCAACTGGACTGCCAATAATTAAATGTATTGATACGCTAATAATACTTACTTGGTAGTAATAATGAAACAAACGTAACACAACTACGACATCTGTCACCTAACATCTCGGTGTATTCAAAAACAATATAGGCATAAAAAAAGTCATACACGTAAAGAAACATCTGTTCAACGTTGAAAGGGGTGAATACACTTTAGTTTCTGAATTCAGAAGTACTGAACAGACTGGATAACTTTCCTCTCGTGTTTGTGTTTGCAGCATTGGTAAGTAGATTATAACTTTTAAATTTATAAAATACTGTCTTCTTATAATATAACAATGTACAGCAACAGGGGTAAATACATTATAATTTTAAATTTATAAAATATTGACTTCTTATAGTATAGTGGGGCAGTCTGGTGAAAAAAATGCATTGTTTGACAAAAGCATCAAACTTTGCACATAGCTAGATACCATACTGAAAAAAAATTGCTTTGGACCCAAGCCAGATTTTTTCAAAATGGCCGCCATTTTCAGAATGGCCGCCAAATACCTAATAAATAATCAGGTTGAACCTATATATATCAGGTTTCAACAACATTTATTATGGATATCGCGAAAAAAATCCGCAAAATGATAGACAAAGGGTCATGAAATACAATCTGGGTATATGTTAAGTTCAAAATGGCTACCCTTTTTCAAAATGGCCGCGCCGCCAAAACATGTTGAAAATAGTAAAAAGTGTAATTCGTTTAATAGTTGTTTGTAAGAAAGTAATTAATATGTTGAATTTGTTCACTCAGTTTTCTTGGCATAGTATTTGTTCGTTAATATTCCAATAAAGAGTTATTTAGAGGCACCCTATGGTTAATGTGTTTAGGGATTTACACGTTTAAATCAAATTTCACTTCGGATTGACTCTATGTTTTCTCCAGCCTTTGGAAGTTCTGAAGGGTACTAACCTAATTTTCTTATCAGAAACTGTCGGTTCAATATAAAATATATTATAAAACCCTAAAATACATTGACTTGGTAAACGTTATTTATAAGACAAAACAAGTAAACAAAACCTAAACGCGAAGATATTTTATGATAACGGGTTAAATGCGTCTAAACTATATAGTTTCGAGCAGAAACAATGAAATTGGCCTGAAGCTAATGTGAAGATTATAATGGCATTTTGCGTTGAAGCCTTCTTATTTTTAAACGGAGGCACTTACAACAAACTGAGACTTGTTGAAGACTATAGATGGACCAGTGCCCTTGTGGCATTATGATATTGCAGATTCCTTTCTGAAATAAACACATGCATCAGGGAATGCTCATCACGTAATTACAATACTTATGGTAAGCCTTTGAAGTGTGAGCAAGGTATGCCTTTGACCATTGAGTATTTCACATGACGATCATAAAGAGAAACCAAATGTTCGCAACTGCATTACTGTTCAGTTACACTTTAAATCTTAAAATTAGTCATGTGTGTAAGATAAACTTCATTAGTGTTATCTCAACAATACCCAATGAACTAGCTCACAAGCAGAAATATAATATTGTGAAAGAAGATGAAGACGCAGTAGGTGCTGTAAACACATCGCAGACCAGATATGGTGAGAGTTATCTGTTAATTTCAGTTATTGCAATAATTCATCAGGCGCTGCCTATGAAAGGACTCTGATCTTTTCCATCATGGACAAGTTAAAGCTGTTCGTAAGACAGTTTAAGTGACACAGCAGAGGAATTAGAAAATATATACAGGGACATTATTAAGGATTTACTGGTACTTGACTTACGTTACATAAACGGCTCTCGTGTGACAGAAATTGCTCAACAAATAGGTAAATTATGTCATGCAAAGCCTGAAACGTTTGTAACAGAGTTTATAGATGACATAACCAAGTCTGTCTTTAAACAGATAAACCAGAACATGTGTTCTTTCCTCAGTGGTCACCAACTTACAACAGATTTTATAACTTGCTTTCTTTTCTCGCATATACGAGTATGTGTATCATATTAACGGCGGGTTAGGGTTTCTCACCAGCCTTTTCTAACTTTGGAAAACATTTCTGGATTTTAATCGGACTATACGAGCTGCCTTAAAATGCCCTTTAATGCTTGCAAAACATTTGTAAGTATGATTAGCAAGTTATTGTACACATTGTTGAATGTCACTTCCAGAAGGTCTGCAATCTTGTCTTGTCGTGCCCTCTATTCTCTTGTTGCTCTGGTTTCTTCCAAGTCACTGAGTACCTTCTGTGTGGCTTTCTAGGCTATTGTTTTTTTTGTATTTATATATTCACAAGCATCTTTGTGTTTTACTTATATTGCCTATTAATGCTGCCTTGTTGCTTAGGTAATAGTTTATGATTTATTTACACTGTACCGTGTTATTGGGATGACAGTAGGGTAAGTGTGAAGTTTGGTGCACCCCAAACCCTAGAACCTGGTGTAAATCCCCAGCGGCCTTTCTTGCCACTGACCGTTCCAAGGCGGGAGCCCTATTGTCAACCCTTTTGTGTTTTTGACGTCATATGCCTTTATTCTTTGTTAACATTGCCATTCATGTTTGTCCTTTTGCGTGGTTTTGGGTTTACTGTGTTCTGTGAAAGCTGCATTTCCTGTTCGACTTTTATACTATTTTTAGTAGGTGACGGCCATCATGCAAAACAAAATCAGAGCTCTGGGTAACTGGCATACCAATCGGTTGCGATAGCAGGGAAACTAAAAACACGTTCAAAAACAGAGATGAAGATGTACCTTGTATCAGATAACGAGAATCTGAGACTGATCTCGATAATTTCACTAAGATGGTACGATACAATGTGTATGTTGCAATGCGTGTATTGCATATGACAAACAATACTTCATTAAAGTTATGCTATATACAGTCGAAACGGACATTGTAGTACACGTTATAGCAATGGTACAGTAAATACAGTTATATGAGCTATGGGTTAGTTTTAGGAGCTATGAATCACTTTAGGTTCTTCATTGATCACTGTATTGCCTATTTATTAGTTCATATAAACCAAGACGATTAGTTGCTTTTCACACTAACTAGATGTAATGAAATATCATCATTTGCTGAAAGAGGTAAAACCTGTGCATGGAAAATCTGGAAATACTATGTTGAGGTTGCACAACCTTTCAAATTTCAAAAGTTATGCTTGTTGGAAATGTGTGACAAGAGGAAGTGCATGTTCTTGTCGCAAAGAATTATTGACATTAAATGATTCAAAGATACAACAGGTCCATGTCACCAATTGCTGTAGCTCTTTTCAAGCACACCTGCCAGTTGTTTAACAGATTGTACTTGGACAGTGTTGGAGACCGGATGTATGCATTTCGCTGCCTACTTTCGCTGCCTACATCCGGTGACTGGGGTTGGAAGAGGATATGTTGAAGCCATTCCCGATAACACTACCACAGGCTTCAGCGTTGGCAAGGAGCTTATTAAATGTAGATGTCAAAGAGACAAGTGGGTTGCATACGATATGTCAAAGGTACTCTGACTGTGATTAAGAAAAATTGTACCATTCAGATCATAGATCAGTAAGATTAGATTAAACTTAAAGTAGCTCTCATATTGAAAATTTTCAAATGAATAATCACTATTACATTTGAGTTTGTGTATACATGTATAACACACTTCTTTTAGATTTTGGTTTCTGACAGAGTCTTGTTAATATTGTTTGTTAAATCAACAAATGTAATTTAAGGTCGTAATTCAATCTAATTCCGAAAAATCGGAGATGAGAAATATTGTTTAAGTATCCTTTGAGACATGTTTCCTCCAAGCTTTTAGAAGACTCGACAAGCAAGATATTTTTTTATAACCTGCGGCGTCCCGTTTTGCTACTACATATGCTTGTTTTGAAATCAGTTTTAATAATTATGTTAATAGTTCAAATCAAATTATTTTACACATTGCTCATTGGGGAATATATTGCACCAATAATATATTAAAACTTATGATTGAATAACCACAAACAATTAAAAAAGTCTGCATTGTGTTTAAGTATATGCAAGAAGTCAAATTGATATTGGATTACTCAATGTGGATGCTTGATAACTAATTCAAGAATGTTGTGTATCCCTTTAACAGTGTTTACCAAGTCACTGGATATATACTTACGAGTTATCATAAACTAAAAGCCGCTAATAAGGATAAGACTGAAACTTAGAACACACTTCAGAAATGCTTGTGTAAAATCTCTAACCCCTGAAGTATAGGGTTGTATCTAACAATTATTTATTGAAGTGTATATACACATACATATATCAAGACAACACCTTTTGTAAAACACATCAACATTTTGATTGCTTTCTAAAAAATATATATAAAAATAAATCATTTTTGGCGGCGATTTTGAAAATGGCGACCATTTTGAAGAAAATAATGACCCAAATTATATTGCATATTTTATTGTCTATCAATGTCCTGAATTTAGTATATTTACAATAACAAGGTTTGATGAAACTAATTAATTATTGGCTACATTATTTCTTTATGGAATATTTGGCGGCCATTTTGAAAATGACGGCCATTTTTCAAAATCTGACGTGAGTCCATAGCCAAACATTTTTAGTAAAGTATTGTCTAGCTATGTATCGAATTTGGTGCTTTTGCCACAAAATGCACAATTCTACCAATCTACCCCACTAGTATAACAATGTACAGCAACAGGGGTAAAAAGAAATATAAAAAGATCGGACAGGGAAAGTAGCATTCAAGGAGGACAGTCAACCACAAAACACAAAACACAGAAACAAACATGGAAACAGACAAACAAGAAGGCAAAAGTAATAATAATCGACATCACAAACACAAAAGGGTTGACAATAGGGCTACCGCCTTGGAACGGTCAGTAGCAAAGTAGGCCACTGGGGGTTTAAACCGGTTCTAGGGTGCACCAAACCTCACACTTATCCTACTGTCATCCCATTAAAACATGACAGTGTAAATAAAGAAATCCCCGCCATGATCTAATCTCTAACCAACAAGGCAGCATCAATATGCAATATAAGTAAAACACAAATATGCTCGTGTAAATATAATACAAAAAAACAATAGCCTAGAAAGCCACAATGAAGGTACTCAAAGCCACCGTCCCAATGGGCTTTAGGTAGGCGTCATCATAGGGTCCACAGCCTGTCCGGTCATCGTACAATTAAAGAGGAAAGCATAGTGGCGAACTGTAAAAGGGTCCACCACCAAGCATGCAGTACGTTGAAAAATTATAGGGTCATAACCTCTTTTGATAAACTTTTTAACAAGTTTAACAAAGATAGTATGAAAGTGATCATGACCAAGAATCTTACGAAGTTTATAAATCACATCACCAGAAGTCAGGTTGTGATAGTCCTTGTCGCAGAAGAGTCCTTAAATTACATTTATATTTGGAAAGAAGATCAGGGTTACGATAATAAAAAATTTTGCAACGGTTTTACGAAGTTTATGGTAACGGTAACCCTGATTGAGTAACTTTTTAGTTATACAAAGATTACGAATATTAAAGTCCTCAACTCGAGTACAAGCTCTAGAAAGACGAATAAGTTGAGACAGATACACCCCATAAGAAGTTGCTCGGGGAACATCCCCATCCAAGTGGGGATAATTAACAATGTCAAAATTAAAATCATCTCTCTTGTCATAGATTTTGCTAATTATTATACCATTTTCAATCGAGAGATCTAAATCAAGAAAAGAAGCGTTATTATCCGATATATTTTCTTTATTAAGTCGAAGTTCTTTAGGATAAATATTATCAACCATAGTTGGAAAGAAAGGGTTGTCAATGTTCAGTATGTCATCCAGATACCGAGAGGTGTCATTAAAAGCTTCAATAACATCTGCCTGGGTATCTGGTGAAAGACTCAACATGAAATCTCTTTCATAGCAAAATAAAAACAAATCTGCGACAAGTGGTGCACAGTTCGTACCCATAGGGATACCAACAATTTTACTATAAACGGTGGTACCATACCTGACGAAAATATTATCTAATAGGAAGATGAGTGCTTCACAAACTTCATAGCAAGTCCACATTGTATAATTGTCTAAACTGACGTTAGTAAAAAACGCTTTAATATTATTACATGCCAAAAATGTAGTATTTTCTCTAGCGAATGTTTTTTGAATAAGAGAAGTTAGCTTGTCTTTAATAAGGTGATGAGGTAAGGTTGTATATAGTGTAGAGAAGTCATAAGTGCTTATTGATGAAACTTGACCTTTATTGAAAATTTTATCCAGAACGTCTCCTGGACTTTTTATAGACCAAAATAAATTAATCCCAGAGTTTTCATAAGTTTTATCACAATATAGTTTAACGTGATCTTTAACGGCAGTAAGACAAGAAGTTAAAAGTTTGGAGATGTTTGTTGTGGTGCAGGCACTAGAATTCGAAATAAAGCGAGACTTATATGGATTTTTATGTAATTTAGGAATCCAGTACATGGTAGGCAGTTTATTTTGCTTATCGTTTACACCAGCCTTGAAAGTAGTGCACCGAGTGATATGTGCGGAAACAACATCATCATCAGTAGAATTAACTGGAGTATACGAATTGGTGCTGCCGAGTTCCAGAGATAAAACATTGACGTAATGTAGGCGTCAAACAATAATTACATTATTAGCTGCTTTATCTGCAGGAACTAAAATAAATTTATTATGAAACTCCTGAATTACCGATTTTAAATTACGAAAGGAAAACCTAGGTCTCGGAGGAAGTAAAGAGGGGTTAGCATTATAAAAGTTAATACGTGTATCTATTATTTTAAGAAATTGACTTTTTCCAAGTAGAAAGCGAGTTTGGGTCCGCATGTTCTCTACGACACCATTTTATACTAAAATCTTCAATGGAGTGGGCGATCTGGGCACGACAGGCATTAAAATCAACAGTTGAAGGTAAACTATATTTAGGACCTTTCGAAAACAAATGCCGAATACGTTTATCAACAATATCAAAATTACCAGTGATGACATGACCTGCTGGCGCATAGCAAAATTTTGATGTGTTGCATTCACATTCCTTAGGAGTATTATGTACTATATCAAGGTCAGAAACTATTGTATTGTAGTTGAAAATAATATTTCTAATAGGCTTTTTATATTTATAACAAATTACAGGACTTTCGGAATTTTGGAAATATTTTGGGATAGAATCAACTACATGAGTATCCCGAAAAATACTAGGCATGTCAATGAAATCAATACCTTTATTAATATATAGTAGTTTTAGAAAATGCCTGACGTGATCAGACTCCTTGTCAATATGGGGTCGGGGAACATGTTGTGTGTAGTAGATTATAATATTTAAATTGCTAAAATACTCTCTTCTTATATATACGAGAACATCTTTGTGTTTTACTTATATTGCCTAGAACCTGGTTTAAACCCCAGCGGCCATTTTTTGCCACTGACCGTTCAGTTTTGTGTTTGTGATGTCCTATTTGGCCTTTTATTATACCTTTTATTATATTTTTTGGGGAAAAATGGTAAATTAAATCGCCTCAGTCAGTCAGTCCGTTACCGCATCTCCTCCTAAATCGCTGAACGGAATTCATCCAAACTAAGGGAATGACTTCAACATATGATGACGGCATGTAAGAGCAACATTATTGTTGGCTTCGAGCCCAGGGTCCCTCAGGGCGGGTCAAAGGGTCAAATACACTAAAAATTCAATTACACTGTCATTTTTCCATATTTTTGTACATAGCTTGGTGTATGTAATCGTCTATTAAAGCTAAAGAACATATCGAACGATTTTATTATTTCAAACTCGGACGCCTGCCCGGGGGTGTGGGCCCAGGGTAGTGGGTGGCGGGTTTTGTTTTTGTTTTTGGTAATTATGTTTCAAATGAAACATTATGATGATGGTTCCACACCCAGGGGCCCTCAGGGGGATCAAAACGTCAAATACACTAACAATTCAATTACGCTGTCATTTTTCCATATTTTGCACATAACACGGTGTATGTAATTTGGCTATGAACATGATGAAATATTAAACAACATATCAAACGATTTTATTATTTTGAACTCGAAAGTCTGCCTGGTGGCGAGGGAATTGGGGAATTTCTTTTTGTAATTATGTCTCAAATGCAACATGATGATGATGATGGTGGTAGGGGAAGGGTAGCAATGGGTCAATTATTTTTATATCCAAGTTTTTGAAAAAAGCAGGGTATATTAAAATCGCCTCCATTTGTCCGTGTGTCCATCCGTTACCGTATCTCCTCCTAAACCGCTGAACGAAATTCAACCAAACTTATGGTATGACTTCAGCATATGATGCAAGAGCAACATTATTTTTGGCTCCGCACCCAGGGGCCCTGCCATGCAACAATGCATGTAAGTTGTATGTAAAAATAAGTATTATTAGCATAACGTAGATACTATTTTACCACTGCGTGACTGCACGGACAAATGAGGTAAATGTGCATTTTATAGCTGCACCACTTTTGTCAGATAATAGACAAATACCCGTGGATTAATTTACCTGTTCAAAGTTGTCTATGTCATCAAATAAAATCTTACTTTTCACAGATATTGCAATGTTTGAATTGTAAATATCTAGTATTGTGTATTGATTTAGCTTTAAATAAACATAAACATGTTCATTAAACTAAGCATGGCCGGAGAACTTTAACACATATACTAAATTACACTTGTTTAAACATACACAAGTATCTTAAACACGAGACAGGCAGTCTGCAATTAATTTGATCACTTTCTTTCTTACAATTTCTAAACTTCTGCTTATATGCTTCCGGAACCAATTCATAAGCTTTTAAGACAATATCATTAACATTTTGGCATGAGGAACTTTTTTCGACAGTTAACTGAGTGTAAACCGCACGGGCTTTTCCAATTAAAACTCTCTGTAAAAGTAAAGTCCAATGTTCTATCGGCCATTTCAAATTTTCAGCAATTTTCTCATAATGAAGAAAATATTGGTCAACGTCCTTTCCTTGAAATGGCGGTACTAGTCTAATATACTCTGTCAATTTTTTTTGGACCATGGCAGTGTTCGAACCCGTACAATGATCGCTCAACCATGACATTCGACCATAACCCTTATTATCTCAGTTGATAATTCATAATAGATCAACAATCAACAATAATTATCGTTAACAATGAAAGTTTGCAAAAAAAATAATTGTTTTTTATTGGTTACTCGAATGTCTGTAACTGTTATTGATTTTATGGACTTTGCAACATTTTTTACAGACCCTTTGTGTGTTCGCGATCCTTTTTAAAATCTAATCTTGTTTGGAATTTAATGTTTCTGGTACCAAATTAACCGGGTAGGGTAGACTTTGGTTACTAAAAAAAGATAATTAAATTCTGTCCACTAGTTTTATTTTTATATGACGTTATACACCCTTTTCCTTGTTTTTTACCGAGTATATGTTTTAACCATCAAAAGTAGAAGATGAGTAGGTGGGGTGTGATCCTGAAATTGCCAATTCATCATTTTTAATTGAATCAAACTCATACTTGGTAGGCGTAGCAAAAAATCTCTCAAGTTCAAAAACCATTTTGATTGTAGCTGGTTTCACTCTTTATAATATTGAAAATATACAAATTTTACAATTGATTTTGTGCTTTTATTACTTATTTATTATTGTATTATTGCCAAAAGCGCTGTAGAAGGACTCAGTTGGGGTGCATGTATATGTTTATTATGTTTATGAGCGCGTTACTACTGTCTCGCCGCAGAGCTAGCTTTTATGGCGATATCGATAGAGCGTCCGCTTCAGATTCTAGTGGTGTCTATATGTTTTGCGAGATATTTGAAGGTTTCAAATTTGTTTTTTCTTCGGCTTTTTCTCGTTTATTCCCGTTTTTTTGGCATACAATCAGAATAAGACAATTAACATGTTAACTCACAACAAACGAAATGTGACCGCTTTGTACTATATTATTTAAATAAATCAATATGTATTTTATTGTATGACTATACAAGAATAGAAATAATATAAATAAAGAGGAAAGAAGGTAATAAGATGAGAGTAAATTACGCGGTCCGAGTATTAACTTTTATACCCCATCCCCAAGAAGTGAAAACGGGGTTGGCTGGGGTATTAAATAAAACCTTATTTCGACTTAAACAGTTTGCATATTGTAAAATTAAAACATTTAATATATAATTTTAAATATGTTATCGCGTTTTTTTCAGTAAAAGATGTTTTTAAACGTGTTTAATCGTCGAAATATCTGTTATAAAATATTGCTAATATAAGTTTTCCCCTCGCTTAATGGAATTAAGGCGTGAACACGTAATGAGAGCTAGATATAGAGCCTACTAAAGGGTATCGCTGACTAGGAGAAGTGTTGTTAGCAGCTTTCTCATTCGTATTATTCAAAACAGTTACAATATGAAATATGAATAATTGCTGTTAAAAACACTGTTAAAAACAGTATACTGTACTCATCTACGGTATTAAATATCATAAAATAAATAACAGTTCGTTTTTACAATATGACGCAACGTCCAAACGGGACTCCTTTGCCTTATTCAATGTTAAAAAATAGTCACGTGCTAAACTTAGTTTTGCAATTGTTCATAAAATAACAACATCAGTCACAAACGCGCTCAAGCATGAACGCACATATATGCACATAGAATGTATGCATATGTGCATACACCCGTCCATCCATACCCCAGCCCACTACCCCACCCCTCCGCACTCACATTGCCATGTAGACGTTATATAGATTATTTTATACTCAGTATAATGTGATGTCTTCCATGTAACGACGAAAGGGTTTCAAATCTACACGATATCTTTACTTATGATGTTCTATTCCAGATGTTTTTATTTGACATTTTAATCGGAAAATATCAATTATGAAAACTCATTGAACTAAAACAAATATACAATGATTTGATTTCTTCATAAATTCCATTACGTACGTGCGACATATGCGGAAGAACGTAAAACGATTACATGAAGAAGTTGTCAAACATTTAGGTCACCTAAAATGTGTGCTTTTATGTGATGCATGCAGTCCTGTTTCAGCAACTTAAAAAATAAAACTTAAACATTCAACATCAATCAGGGTCCAATACTGTTTCCTCCTTTAACCTCAAATTTTAATAAAAATGAGGTATTGCATAATTGCCGAACACCCACATATATTATCTTCAACATTCTCGATCAGTTGTCAGCTTCTACAGCTTCTACTTATCACATCATATAAGCAGAAAGAAGACAACTTGAAGAAGAACAAAGACATATCACAAAAAAGAAAAAAGAAGATGAAGTTTACAATGTTGGTCCTAGTACTGGTGGCGCTCGTGGTGTTATCTTCAGTAACATGTAAGTTTTTCATTGTTTCAGTTTATGCTTTTATGTGATATATATTTATGTCATAATCTGGATATTTGTCGCGGTTCGAATGACTTTTGGTTTGGTTTGAAACATCTGAGTGCATTTCTAGAAGATTTCGAAACGTTTTACAAATATTTCTGTTTATTATAACTCATTGTGAATATTGTCTGACATACTTCCGAGGAAACATATATTTGCATTGTTTATAGTTTACAGTCAATCCGTATCATTATAATATAACCGGCATCACCTCTCCAGTATATGTTAATGGCTTCTCAGAATATGTCTTTGATGGTCTTTAAGTTCCATAGATTCTTATATAATTGTTTAAAGTTATTTGCATCGTTCCTCCGGCCATTCGATAAGAACTTGTAAAACATATCCTCGGAAAATGTATTGTTGTAACAAAACAATCATCATAATATGTATACTACATCATTTATTCGTTTGAAACAGTTTCTTGTTTTCATCTGCAAATATTTACATTTCTACTGCACATGTTTGCAATAAACTATTGCGTCTTGTTGCGCCTCAATTACAAGAGAATAACATTTACTTTTGAGACGGAGCTAAAAGAAAAAATGGTGCAGTTGATTCGTCTGATGAACTTTTTCTGTTTGTGTTTGTGTGATGTGACGTCGTCTTGACGTTTTCGTGCTGACTAATTTGACATAAAAAGGCGTGCAATGTTGGCAACGTCGCTGTTCCAACAGTGCATATTACAGCTTTAACGCCGATGTTCCAACAGTACGTATTACAGCTTTAAAACGCCATTTTAACACGTATACAACGTGTTTACATTATTAAAGTCTGAAAAACAAATAAAACAAACATATAAGTAAATAGTAAATATAAGGATTGAGTTCGATGTTTCGATCTTTATGAACAACATTAGCTAATTTAAAGTTAACGTCAAGACCTTCGGGCTTCATGCTCTTTAAACAATCATACTGTTGTTCATACCCATTAAAAAGATCTAAATATCGAATTCAATCCTTTAATGTTTAAGTTATAGACAGAGTCTGTTCTCAGCGAGCCGGTTTATTTAAACACATAGAGCTTACGTTCATCCCCTTATTCTGAATTAAACGATTAATTGTGTTGCATTCTTCAAAGGAAATTTCACCAGCCATACTACAAATAGTTATATAAACATATAAATAACGATGCTATATATACTAATTACTTAATTTCATATTAAATATGACATTAAATCACTAATAATAATTGTAAACCCTTTTATAGTCGCACCAACAGCTAAGGTCATAGGCGACTTTCCAGCTTCCACTGGTGGAACCCAGATGCCCATCCGGGCAATTTTCATGCACGGCGGGCACCTGGGTAGAACCACCGACGTTCCGCAAGCCAGCTGGATAGCTTCCTCAAATAAAGATTCCTAGGCCCCTGAGGATCGAACCTACGGCGGTGAGGGGCAAGTGATTCTGAATAAATTGGTGTGAAAACGATTATATAAATATTGCATCCCAGTGAGGGTGACAGTGGATATTGTCAACCTGTGGAAAATAATGTCATCCTTTGTATTGGCTTCTACTTCCCCTTTGTATTGGCTTCTACTTCTCCTTTGTATTGGCTTCTACTTTCCCCTTTTATTGGCTTTCTACTTTCTACTTTCCCTTTTTATTGGCTTCTACTTCTCCTTTGTATTGGCTTCTACTTCCCTTTGTATTGGCTTCTACTTCCCCTTTGTATTGGCTTCTACTTTACCTTTTCATTGACTTCTACTTCTCCTTTTTATTGCTTCTACTTCCCATTTGTATTGGCTTCTACTTTCCTTTGTATTGGCTTCTACTTCCCTTTGTATTGGCTTCTACTTTCCCTTTTAATTGGCTTCTACTTTCCCTTTGTATTGGCTTCTACTTTCCCTTTTTATTGGCTTTTACTTCTCCTTTTTATTGGCTTCTACTTTCCCTTTTTATTGGCTTTTACTTTTCCTTTGTATTGGCTTCTGCTTTCCTTTTTATGTGATTCTACTTTCCTTTGTATTGGCTTCTGCTTTCCTTTTTATGTGCTCTACTTTCCCTTTTTAATGCGTGTTTTTGATTGTTGGTGTTTGTGAATGATACATTTCCTGTTGATTTGTTTGTGTGGTTATGATACAATAATTATGATTTTTTTTAAATTCCTAGAATTCAGCAAGACCGGCTTAACTGAGTAGCATATATGCATCAATTGCTATTTTACTGTTTGCTTATCATTTAATCAAAATGGTCCAATACAAGTCTATACTACGTTAGATAAGCTTCGTCGAAACGTTTTCAATAAACATGTTATATGTATACGATCTTCCGTCATGCGCATACCATCTTCGGGATGGCTCAACATTTCGTACTAGTGACTTTTTAAGTATTTAGTTCTGATCAACCCGGGGCTAGAGGGCGTGAACGGTAATTAGCATTCATCACTACCTTTCATGAACAGTCTCAATCAAACCGAAACTGCAATATTGTTTTACATTTATCGTGTTCGGCGATTCCAAATTTCTCCTTTCATGCTCTTGTTATCAAAACGTAAACGCATATAAATAGTTGACAATTTCATAGTATCATGTAAATGTGATGACGTGTAGCATTGTTCGTCTTAATGCTGTACTTTAAGTCTATATGTTTCGATCCAAACTGTTTTAATTCATAGAAAAACAATCAAGGAAAGGGCAAGTAACATCGCAAAAAATATCTTGTGGTTGAGCAAACCAAACATCCAACGGCTGTGTTTATAAGATAATTATACTATCAGTAACTCAATGGGCTGAGGAATAATCGTATATAATCATTTATTTTTTATTGAATTTCAGAGATTCTGGCCGCAACAAAGATGGTCGCGTATAATTAAAATTGGTGGATTGAGAATAGAAATGATTATATATATGTGCGTTAATAGTACTAATGAATAATAAAGGACTGATTCTTTTCTCTAAACATATTGAAATTGAAACAAAAAGTATGATGAAATGGAATGTGTGTTGTTTTGCATACGATCAAATATGTGATTTATTTGCTGTTACATAAAAATTAACATACTTCTAAACTAGATGGAGTGCACATAATGTTAAATAATTGTTAGAAAATTCTAAAAGTAGATGTGAAAGTCGAACAGGAAATGTTGCATTTAAGGACCACAGTCAACCAAAACACGCATAGAAACAAACAATATTTAATTGAATTGAATTGAGTGTTGTTTAACGGCTCATCAGCACAGTATACAGTTATCACATGTGTGTTTGTGGAACAGTCAAAGCTGGTTTCCCGAGGTGGAGGGGATGGCAGTGTGAACTGTTTCCCGAGGCCGATAGGCCGAGGGAAACAGTTCACACTGACATCCCCGACACCAAGGGAAAACAGTTTTGACTGTTCCCCAAACACACATGTGATAACTGTTTTATTACCTGATTAATGTTACTGTACGAAACAGTGAAAATGAAAATTTGTTTTATAATGGGAACCTATGGTGAAAAAAGCAACATGACGTCACGCAAACGAAATTCCAGCACGTGAGGGAAACAGTCGAAACTAAAGCCCGGTAACAGTTCGTTTTCACCGGGAACAGTCTTTTCCTTAGTGAATTAGCAAGAAATGACGATATAGCATTTATATAGGAGATCAGGTAATAATACCATTTCAAATTGTTTTGAAACGGGTATGGAAACCGTCATGTTTATCTAACAATGTTGATTTAAATTACCATAATATGGAATATCGATTTGCTGATGAATAGGTAAGACAACCAGAGCAACTAACCATATGGAAAATAAGTACTATTGTTTGGGGCGCTTGTAATAATATAGGTTATTTAGAGCCGCCCCACAGAGAGGAAAGGACATATAGGAATTCGGGAACCTGCCTTACTCTTATTATCGAATAGATCTTATGGTTCTTTAACGTCAGGTTATATTCTCTTACGAACAAGGCAACAGGCAATATAAGTATAACGCAAAGATGATCATGTATATATGAATATACAAACAAAAGCCCAGTAAGCCACAAAACAAGAAAACAACGACTTAACAGAAGCAGAGCAACAAGAGAACAAACCAATACTAAGCCGAAGGCGAATGGCAAAATGATATTAAAGGCAATGTTGTCATATTTTCAAACAAGCTGAAAAAAAACGTGTTTGTTTGTATGCTGTTTAACGTCATTTTCAACACATGTAAGGTTATATATGACGGTCGATGTTTTGTAGTAGAGGCAGACCACCCACTTTTCCTGGGTCGAACCAGTACTGTACACCTCCCGCCATCCGTAAGAATCGACACTTCCTCACTTAAAAGTCGAGCTCCCAGTGGGCTTCGAACCGCAACGCTGAGCGGGAAAGTTAACAACACAGTCGTTAACCATTCGGCCACGGGGACGCTTAAAAACAACTTGTAGAAGAGTGAAAATAAATTCCAAATCGGAAAATAACAAATAGGATATTATACAGTTATCACATGTGTGTTTGGGGAAGAGTCAAAAATGTTTTCCCTTGGTGGCGGGGATGGCAGTGTGAACTGTTTCCCCGAGGTTCCCGAGGCCGATAGGCCGAGGGAAACAGTTCACACTGACATCCCCCGACACCAAGGGAAAACATTTTTTGACTCTTCCCCAAACACACATGTGATAACTGTTTTATTACCTGATTAATGTTACTGTACGAAACAGTGAAAATGAAAATTTGTTTTATAATGGTAATAAAAACTAATTCAGATGTACATAGAACCGCCACGACGTCAGACACACTTTAGCGCCAAAACATCATAAAATAGGTGACGTCGTAACGTCGCCACGTGAGGTAAACAGTCGAAACTAAAGCCCGGTAACAGTTCGGTTTCACCGGGAACAGTCTTTTCCTTTTAGTGAATTAGCAAGAAATGACGATATAGCATGTATATAGGAGATCAGGTAATACTATACAGTTATCACTATCGGCCTCGGGAAACAGTTCACACTGCCATCCCCTCCACCTCGGGAAAACAGTTTTGACTGTTCCCCAAACACACATGTGATAACTGTTTTATTACCTGATTACTGTAACTGTACGAAACAGTGAAAATGAAAATTTGTTTTTAAAACTAATTCAGATGTACATAGAACCGCCACGACGTCAGACACACTTTAGCGCCAAAACGTCATAAAATAGGTGACGTCTTAACGTCGCCACGTGAGGGAAACAGTCGAAACTAAAGCCCGGTAACAGTTCGCTTTCACCGGGAACAGTCTTTTCCTAAGGTCGGAATCTACAGTTTTCTTTGAAATTCAGACTAGTTTCAGACATGTACACTAATTACGCTAAATAACTTGAATTCTATTTTTCAAAAATAACAAACATGCATTGTTCCTGAAAGATTATAAAATTTCCTCTCAAAATATAGCAAATACATGCTAGAAAGCATCAAAATCGGTTTCTCTACCTACAAATATAACTTCATTTACCCCACCCACTCAGCACTCAAAAAAGTGAAAACATGACATTTATAGACAAACGACAGCATATACCTGTCCCTTATTTGAGATATAACACATCCATAATTGAATGACAAACACTCCAAATTGTCATAAAAATGCTATTTCTACATACCTTAACCGGCTTTTTTTTCCGTAATCTGATGTCGACTCAAGAATTGACAGGAAGTGATAAAAAAAGCTATCATTTACAACATAGCCACCAGTTACGATTTTCTGTTTACAGGCTACATACGGGTCATAGTACAAAAAGTTTATTTATATCAAAATTAACTATTATGTCATACTAAGTCAAAAACACCGCATTTGTGGATTTCTTTTTTATTGTCTAGCCTGTACATGGCTTTTAATCTCTTAGATTTCTATTTGATAAGAAATTCCCCATGGACATTCATTCGAAACTAAGGAGTCTCCCCTTAAGCGCAAAAATATTTTTTCAAATTTTTATTTGTTACTTTTAAATCACTTATTCCAGTTATTTCGAGCATTTTGATACGTCAGCTGTGCCAATCCGATGGAATTTAGGCATTTCAGAGCTTCTTAACTTGGCACTATAATTCCTGAAAGTTACATATTTATCAGTATTTTTGTTCTTTTTTCCTCTTCTTAGAATCAAAATTAAGTTGGTATATGTGTTGTAAATGTACTTTTGAGTACTTTACCTACATAGTATTCAGGGTACAGAAAAATCATTTATTCCTGAACTCAAAATATAAAGAACCTGCTTCAGAACTTATCTAGAGTAGTCTCCCTTAGCCTACATAGCAACAACGTCATGATGCATAGCAACAACTTCACCCTTGCCTAGCAACGCCAGTATAGCTTGTGACATAGTGCAGATTTTTTGTCAAACATTGAGGCAATCTATACCAGACATGACAAAGTCGACAAGGTCATATTTTCCCAAAAACTTGCATCGCGTTCGGGCGCGCGTAAGGCTTGAACTGACGCATATAAAAAAAAAAAGTGTATCCGAGAAGCAGTTTGTCGAAAAGTGCAGGGCAGCAATAAACAATATACTGCCCTGCTTTAGCAACATTCATGCCCAGTGCAGAATATATTCAACAGTGTGTTATGCCCATCTTGCCAGCTATTCCACCAACTTTTTTGCCATATGCAAACACATAAATATTTCAAAGGAAGACCATAAAAACATCAAACGGGTACTTGATACAGTATTTTCAGGAGAAATGTTGGGTCGCATTTCCAAACTCTACACAACAAACAGGTGTGAACATTTAAACAGTCGAGTGTTTACGTATGCACCAAAAAACATGGAACAGGCAAGTCTGCCCAGTTGTTAGCTAAAAGGCTGGATTGAAATATGCGATGGCAGACCCTTTCACAATGCACATGACTCAACGCGATCGGTTGAGTAAGTATCGCACACAGCTGTCGGAAACAGTCCAATACAAGCACAACCGTTATATATCCCGCAAACGACGAAGTAACAGTTAACTTTTAAACACTAATTTTTATGAAACTGTAACATCTAACAATCATGAACATAACTATGGAATAAATCCAAATATGTAAAATTTAAACATGCCTTTGTTTTAACATATCAACATAATAATTACCCATTCTCATAGAAGGCACGGCCTATAGCCACGGTGACCATTACAAATGCCTTCATTTTTACAAACTGACCGCTGATTATTTACTAAACAAGTTTCCAAACTTAAATGCTTAAAATTAATGCAAAGTTTTTGGTGACACCTATGTGACACATGCAGATGGCTGGGTAACAGTTCACATTCTGATGATATGTAGAACATCAGCCTATGAACAGTTACCCATTTTCGGTGACCACGAAAAGTAACGCGGATAACACCATAGCCATCTTTGTTTTTGCTGCCACCCCAAATATGACATGAATCGGTGATTACGAAGTTTTTTAATTTATACTCGAAATTGAATATTTCCATTTCAGTTAAAATTGTAGAGAAAATAATAGACATAACGGTCACTGCAGCTATGGTTATGCAGACTGCAAATTAAAAATAAAGTAAAAAATGAAATGGTATGCACAAAAACATCCAGATAGTTTTAGTGCAGTATGAACTGAAAAGTAGGTAGCATACCAGACATGGCTCAAACCTACACTACCAGACTTATTATACCAGACCTTAACTAAGAACTTACTTACACTATCATATCACAACTTTAAATAGTTACGACTCAGATCAGACCAACGATATTTTGTATGCTGGAGGCACACCCAATATTTAAGGTCTGACATGAGTCTGATATAAAAGGTCTGATATGAGTGTCTGACAAGGGTCTGATATGAGTGTGTCTAGTAGTGTAGGTCTGACATGGGTCTGATAGTGTGGGTCTGACATGGGTCTTCATATTGTAGGTCTGATATCAGTCTGATATTGTATAGGCAATATATGCACATTGAATGTCAGACAGACTCATTCCAGATCTATCCAAAATATCAAACTCCATTCAGACTTTCACTATTCGATGCATGTCAGACAGACCTACACTTTCAGACTCATGGCAGACCTACAATTACATAAAACTTACTCTATCACTCATAGTTATAAGACTTAAAGTATCAGAGTCTGACCTAGAGCATACCAGTGAGATGCAGACCTATATGTACACAATAATAGTTTTTGTGTCTGATATTGTAGGTCTGATATGGGTCTGAAATTTTTGGCTGATATGAGTCTGATATGCATCAGATATTGTAGGGCTGATATTCAAGAGTCTAAATATTGTAAGTCTGATGCGTGTCTAATACTGTTATTCCAGTAAGTCTGATTTTGCATGTCTGATCAGAGTTGGTCATAGCAGAGTGCAATTTATTGTTGGGTCTGATAGTTCAAGGTATCTTATATGGAAACCTATTCTCCTACATTAATGCCTACTTAAATGAACAGTTATATACAATTTACAGGCTCCAATTATAGTTTCTACAAAAATAAATTGAAAAATGTGTGCAAATTCACATTCGGTCATTGGAAAATAACAAAACTCAGATGGTCTATTTTTACCAGCAAGTGTTACTTCGCTTGGCAATATGTGTCGATATCTCAAAATGGAAAATGTCGCAATATTTTGATGATTTCTGAGCAATTTTGTGTTGAAAATATCAAAACGCACTACAACCTGTGTTCTAAACCTGAAATTGTGTATAATCGGTACTATGCATATTTTCCTTAAGGTCGGAATCTACAGTTTTCTTAGAAATTCAGACTAGTTTCAGACATGTACACTAATTACGCTATATAACTTGAATTCTATTTTTCAAAAATAACAAACATGCATTGTTCCTGAAAGATTATAAAAATTTCCTCTCAAAATATAGCAAATACATGCTAGAAAGCATCAAAATCGGTTTCTCTACCTACAAATATAACTTCATTTACCCCCACCCACTCAGCACTCAAAAAAGTGAAAACATGACATTTATAGACAAACGACAGCATATACCTGTCCCTTATTTGAGATATAACACATCCATAATTGAATGACAAACACTCCAAATTGTCATAAAAATGCTATTTTCTACATACCTTAACCGGCTTTTCTTTCCGTAATCTGATGTCGACTCAAGAATTGACAGGAAGTGATAAAAAAAGCTATCATTTACAACATAGCCCACCAGTTACGATTTTCTGTTTACAGGCTACATACGGGTCATAGTACAAAAAGTTTATTTATTAAAATTAACTATTATGTCATACTAAGTCAAAAACACCGCATTTTTGGATTTCTTTTTTATTGTCTAGCCTGTACATGGCTTTTAATCTCTTAGATTTCTATTTGATAAGAAATTCCCCATGGACATTCATTCGAAACTAAGGAGTCTCCCCTTAGTGAATTAGCAAGAAATGACGATATAGCATTTATATAGGAGATCAGGTAATAATACCATTTCAAAATTGTTTTGAAACGGGTATGGAAACCGTCATGTTTATCTAACAATGTTGATTTAAATTACCATAATATGGAATATCGATTTGCTGATTATTAGGTAAGACAACCAGAGCAACTAACCATATGGAAAAATAAGTACTATTGTTTGGGGGCGCTTGTTTCAGCCAAAGGTTTTTTCGGCAATAGCATGAGCAATTGTATAAATACGGACATATATAATATATCATTAGAACTGGAATATTTAGTGGTAGTTTACTTTTCAAAATCGGCTGAGAAAACTTTACAGCCAAAATGCTCTTTTGGTTGTTTTTTTTCCCCATGTTAATTCCTTGTTCAAGTGCTGGGGCAGCAGAAAATTATGAATCTCAGATAACTTCAGTTTAACTTTATACTTTATTATAAAACTTTCAGAGTGTCTTAATGTAAATCCAACACATTAAAACCATTTTTTGGATAAAAATTCTTTAGAATTTTTTTTTTTTCAAATGTTTGATGCAGCAGGATTTTGGATTGAAAACATATCAAAACAATTTCCGCATGTGGAATTTTTATTTCTGAACCAATTTTGAAAAGTAAGGTATTTTTTTTACCACTATAAATGTCTGTTTCGCGGATTTACATTTTATTTAGGTCTTATTTGAATTTTGTCTTAAAAGTAAAAAAAAACTTTGGCTGAAATAAGCGCCCCGAACAATAGTATATAAACTTAGATTATATTTATAAATACGTTGCTATGGAATTAAGTTCTTTTTCACCGACTGTTGACAATGGCGAATCGAGTTCACTTAGGCGCGTTGTATAGGAACAGTTAAACAATTATATAAACTGAGATTAAATTTATAAATACGCTGCTGTGAAATTAAGTTCTTTTTTGCCAGGTGTTGACAATGGCGAATCTAGGTAACACAGGCGCGTTTTATAGAAACAGATGAACACTTATATAAACATATATTACGTTTATAAATACGCTACTGTGGAATTAAGATTTTTTTCCTGGGTGTTGACAATGGCGAATCTAGTTAACTTACGCGCGTTGTATAGGAACAATAACAGGTGTTCTGAACAATTACACCGAATTATCCCATTTAGCTCTCTTTAAGTGTCATTGCACCATTGATTTTCCTTCTTCGTTCTATATAGGACGAATGTATGTCAAGAGACAAAACAATGCGCATTTTTCTCCGTAGACAATTTTAAAACACATATCTATCAAACGATCGAACGTCCGCCGATATAAAAATGCAATAAAAACAGGATGTCATGTATCATGTAAGAAAAAAAAACAATGATGTCACGTTTTACTTTGACACGTCACAGATAGATTTTCCCCATTTCTACTTTCGCTATACTGTCTATGTCAATTATAATTAAATATCTCAAACAAACACTAATAAATACATCATTCGGATGACTTATAGGTAATAATAACGAAAAGCAATCGAAAGTGGGCATTTTGTATCACTAGTAAGGCAGGGAACGTTTTTTATTAGGCACTATTTGACTATACACCACGAAAGCACAAACGTAATTTTGTAATTACGCCTTAATACTAAATCAAGGGCCATAACTCTAGTGTTAATTATCGGACCTAGATGATTTTTGCACGTTTTTGATAGATATTATCAGTCTGTTCAAGTATCCGAGGAAATGCCCCTATCGTCCTAACGAGACAACATACAGAATCATGATTAAGTTCAGGGTTCAGGTCCGGTGATAATGGATACGTACATGTAAACAACATGTAAACAAAACATTGTCATCTGTTTTCGCGCATTGAAACCAAGCCGTATGCGTGGCCACACAAAACAGAACGATAACTGTGTCATCCGTTTTTTTCATCATGGGTACATGCTTGGTTGCTTTCTTGATTGATTGATTGCTTGATTGATTGAAGGGTTTCACGACGCACCAACATATAAAAAGGTCATAAAAATGAACCTGTATGTATGTTTAAAATTATGTTTTCTTACAACATTTATCATTGGAACATGTCCCCAACTGTGGCAAATAATAGAGGCATTGGTGATAATAGAGGCAACATATTAAAATCAAGTTTTAACCATGTTCATGTAACCATCTAACTGTTAGAAACTGTCAACTTGGTTTAATATTAACAGTAAACCAAGCTACATATCTAGAGGTGGAATTCACATCAGACTTATCATTGTCCCCACATGTCAACAAAGTCACAAATAAAGCTAGCCAAAGCCTTGGATTCCTTAAACGCAACCTACACGCTGCAAGACCCGAAACTAAACAAGTATCATACTGCTCCATAGTCCGACCAACCCTCGAGTAGAGTTCCTCTGTATGGGATCCGTATCATATCAAGGATATACAGAAACTTGAAGAGGTACAACGGAGAGCTGCTAGATTTGTGTGCAACAACTATTCCAAGGCTCCGGGCACGGTTACCAATATACTATCAAACTTGAAATGGGACTCTCTTGAACACAGAAGTGAGTCCCAAAGGGGTTTTGCGTGAAAACGTGATCGGAGTGTTTTTAAAAACGTGACACGTGAAACAAACAATATTTTTGCGTGATTGCGTGACAATTATAACAGCGTGATCCGTGATTTTGGTCTTGGTAAAACTTGATCGCGTGATATGGTGACGTGAAACGTGAATTTTTAGTCCTTTTCACTCTTTTTAGCAGTAGGAACGCCACGGACCTATAACATATCAGTTCTGTTCGCATTTTAACTCCGCGAACATGGACTATTTCTTTGTATTTTACGGGCTATTTTACGAATTTTCAATTAAAACAGACGCCTTTTTTTTAACACCCGAAATTGGGCGCGCTACGTCGGCGAGCACTACGGGTACCTATGGAGTCTAACAACACGCGTACAGTGTTTTATACCGTAGATTATATAAAAAATAATATCTTACCGGACGAAATAACCTCCCATTATGTGTCAACACGATGCAGTGTTGGTGACTGACAGGTCACCGTGACATAACTTGACACGTGAAATTGACATGTTGTTGCAAGTCGGATTTGGGATTACTGTCTGCTGCTGGAGGTCCATGATCAAGGTATTTGTTTTGTCATTAAAATGTGTTTGTTAATTAACAGTACACACCACTTTTAGATCGTGCATATTTAGACACTGGCCAAATACAGTGCCTTAAAAAGTGATGTATACTGTATAATAGAAAGTTCATAATCACTATATTGAGTAAGTGTTTTTCGTGTACTCCGATCTTTCCAGTAACTGGATGTACTGTTATCCGTAGAACGTTTCGTGGAATAAAACAATTGCTAGTAGAAATGCTATCAATGTCCCCCGCACCCCGCCCCCACCCAAGTACGGTAGATGGGGGTGTGGGGGTAGATGGAGCTTGCATACCGAAAACAAGGGGGGGGGGGGTAATAAAACTAGAAACCCCCTCCACCCCCACCCCTCAGATGCATGAATGTAAATTGTTAGCGTTGTCTCTATATAGTTATGTTATCCCCATTTTCTCGCACATTCGTGAATACATAATCCGATACAACTACCATTGAATCAATGTAATCTGCCATAGACATTTGACTGAAATCGGTCGGATTCATATTTATGTACAGTAAAGTTTTGAGGCAAGGAAGTGATTTTGAATTGACATTTATTTACATTTACTACATACTTTCTGTTGCGAAACAAAAACACGCAATTTCGAGAAAGTACATTTCACTAAAAGCGTTTAAGGAGGTGGAGCTACTACGCTTGCCTCCAGTGTGTCTCAAGAGAAATGACTATTCCATGGGCTGGAAATATGCTGTGAAAGTGGAACAATGTTTTTACTGGATCTCCAGTTGGGCTACATTATATTTTACATGTATAATGAATGATGAGAGATGTTTTTATTATATTAACCGTGTTATTGAGCACAAGTTGTATTCAAGCTTTATTCAATTTAATTATTTTATCTTTTCTTTTTTAAATATGTTACATTATGTATAACAAAAGATAAACTATGTCTGTTTGATCATTGACATTGGACTGATGTTGTTTTCAGAGAGGCCTCAAATGTGAATCGTGCCCTTGAGCAGCTCTAAGTGAATTGATACTGACGACTTCGGAATGTCAAGCCGTATTAAATGCCATTGGATCATATGGAGGTAAGAGCCTTTTTAAAAATTGTTTGCACTTGTGTAGTTCTTTAAATGGAGCTTGTGTTACGCTTGCACGGTGCTGTTCAAAGTTAGAGTAAAAAATGTTTTCAGTGATAGTGCAGCGTGATTGTCATATGAGCTCGTGTAAACTACACGTACTGGATACATGCGAAAACAAGTTGTGTTAAAGGGACACTAGGCAGTCTTTATTTGTTTAAAACCTTTGGAGTTCGGTTAATTTTTCTTCATAGTTTGCATTGGTGCATCATTAATATTATTTATTAAAATAGTTCAGAAGAAATTGTTTTACACATTACTTACTGTTGATAATAGTGCACCTATAATATAGTTAAGTATTTGATAGAATAACGAAGGCAAAATGAAACACTTTTATTTAACTTTTAATGCAAGCAGGTTTAAATTTAAAATGTTACCAGGTTAACAAATGGAGATGCTAATGTTAAAGCTTGATAAATCCTTCAAGATTGCCGTGTGCCCCTTTAACATCAACTAATTGGTCTATGGGATGAGTCCCCAATTTATTAAAGGGACACAGAGCAAATTTCCAATCTTGTGTCTGTTTTACACATTTTCACATCAGAACAGACCACACATCTACAAAAGTGTCTTCTGAACTGCCCTATTTAATCATGTTTTATTTCTAAAACTAGCGGCATCACCAGGTTTTGAGAGAGAAATAAAATAGTTGTATATTAATGTTTTCTCTCCATGTAAAATGACCTTACCAAGTCATTAAAGTAAAATATCCTATGAACAAAACGTGTAAAATTTAACAATTTTAGATTTTTGGCAAGACTTGTATTTTATTCCCCTTCTAGTAAAAATGGCTTATAGAGCATTGCACCCTCTGTCAGATTTAACTTTCCTTATAATAGATTCTTGCTGTACTGTTGGGTGAAAAATACATTAAAATGGTTCTATAATCATGTCAGTTCAATCATAACTCGTATAATACACAATATAATATGTATTGACCCTTTACTTGATGTGCCATTTACTCAGTTTTGGTCAAGGGACGTTTATAGCATATCGGCTTTGAATCCAGTGAACACGGATTTAATTCTTACTGGCGCCACTGGGTTACTTCGATGTGTCCTGCTAGCCTCGTTCGTCTGATGGGAACGCAAACCGGGTGGTCCTGTGTATCGGCGTCTGTCCTCCAATAGCACGTTAAAGAACCATAGGTATCTAATCGGTAGTAAGCGTAGGGCAGGGTTCCTGGATGCCTATGTATCTTTCCTCCTCTCTTTGGGGCGGCTCGAAATAACCTAAACAACGTGTTGATGAGGCGTTAAACAAGAATTAAATTTTAAACTGTCCCATTCCCCTAAACATGCCCTAGCTCCCCCTCGTAACACCTGATTCAAATTGAATACTCTGCTCGACTTATATTAACTTTTTATTCTATGTCTTTCTTTTCTTTCAGTCTTCACGTCATGTGGAAGAAGACTCCATGTTCACCACTGGCCAGAGTCAATGCTGAAGTTTATGTTCGCTCAATTATTTGCTTAATAAAGTATACATATGAACTAAAATATTGTCTTTATGATTATGTCTTCCATCACAAAGTGGTAGGTGAGACAGATTGTATTTGGCCTTTCCGTTCGTCCGTCACAAATCTTGTCTGCGCTACTTGTTGGATTTTGACGAAACTTTGTACAAACTCTTTATTACTTTCTCTGAAGCTAATTTTATAAAACTTCATACTTTGACTGCCTTTGGTGAAATGATAATCCCTGTTTATTTTGAAGTCAGTAGTTACCATGACCGGAAAATGAAAAGTATTGCTCACACAGTTTTTCCTCTTACCTAAAGCAAATTTCATGAAACTTCATTGGTGGACAGGGGAAAGAGGATGATCGTTTGATTTTGAGGTTAAAGGTCAAGTTCCCTGCTGACATCCACTATCCAAGGATAAGCATATGTTACAACACACATGTTATAATATTAATGGTATAATATATGAATATTTTCTTGCACAATGTTGAATCCGGTAAAACAAGTGGTTTCGTTCACCGATACTGTCGCCTGTGAACCAAACCACTTGTTGTTAAATTACAGGATTCAACAGTGTGTAAGACATATTCTGATCATCCATTTTTTTTTAAAATCATAAATTAAAAAATATATATATTAAAACAAACAAATCATGCTATTTAATGAAAACAGACGTATTAAAATTTTCAAAGTAGCAATATTCGCAGAATATAGTATATTTCAACTGCTGAAAACAAACATGTATTTCTTTTTCAGGAAACAATAATTCTATGAATATAGTATATATGTTCAGGGAAATGTTTAATATGTCTGTTTTCAAATACTACATATCGTAACGCACCGCACATGTATAATCAGTCTTACTTTCAATATAGTAGTGAGTATGACTGCGTTCTGGGACCATATAAATATAAAAGAATAATATATATTTATATATATATATAACTATATATGCCCTATAAATATAAACGACCGCACTTTTTGGATTCACGCGTACAGTGTTTCACAACACCACAAATCTGGCAAGTGCTCCATTGACACAATGTCATGTCCACGTTTATGTTATGAAATCTTCGATTCTACACATAATCATGTTTGTTACTGACAGTAGCATGTCTGTTACTCGTCAGTCATTTATTAACTTGGTTAAAGGGACACATGCCAATCTTGCTTTCTTTAAAACTCGAGTCGCCCCCTCAGTTTTAAACGAACAGTTAAAAGAATATACTTCTTTCTGCCTGTTAAACTTATATTAGTTTATCGCTGTTTCTGATTTCGAAAATTAACACTGCAACGTATGTTGCCGCCATCATGATTTCATTTTCCGATATACCGTTGCAACATTGTTTGTTAAAATAAATTGGCCACTCTGACATAAACCCAAAGCATGTATAGATCAAAAATTTAGTGTAAAATACATGGACACATACATTTTAAATATATGTGTTTACATAACGAAATTATTTAATTGAAACAATTGTAGCCGGTCGTCTTTCCTTAATGAATATGAATGATGCCGTCTTTGGGTCGGACGGTCCTGTTACTCAATTAGTACTTGTCTCCGTTTATTGAAATTCTACATAAAAATTATATACAGAGGAGAGATGTATCTATATGATTTTGTTATAGCTCGCTTCTAAAATGACGAAATATATCGATTTGAATAAAAGGCGCATTCTAAGCAATACACAACGTATTGTGTGTACGGGTTGGAGGGGGGGAAGCCCACGGGCTTGGAGGGATACAACCGTAATGTTGCTCTCATAAATACTGTGAACATACTACATCAATAATATAACAACTACTGAACAATGCTGAAATCGATTTATCTTTATAAATGAATTCATAATTCCACAATTTTTTTCCGTGCGAACATCGATTTGGAACGTCGATTCGGCGTATTTAAACGATTACTTCGTTAATTTTCGGGGGGAAAAAGTACTTGCCTCCGATTTTTTTTATATTTTACATATCTACAGAGGAAAGATGTATTTACGCGTACATGCTTTTGTTTTTTTCTCTCGCTTCTAAAATGATGAAATAAATCGAATTTGATTAAAACTGCGCATTCGCAGCTATATACAACTTAATCAATACGGTATGGAGGGTGGTGGGGGTGGAATGAGGGGCGGGGTTGCAGGGATACTACCGTAATGGTGTCCTTGAGAAAAACTGTGAACATTCTACTCTAATAATTTATTAAATACAGAACAATGTTGAAATCAATAGATCTCTTAAAAAGGATTTCACAATTTCATGGTTTCATATCCCGCGTGTACATTAACTTCGAAAGGCGATTGTTCATATTTTAGCGAACACAGTGTACTTTGTTAATTTTGGGGAAAAAAAGTACTTTTTTCTGATTGACTTTAAATTTGGGGTTTGTAATAGTAGACATGTCAATGAACACTTTCATGAAAAAAAAATCATTCTCGCTGTTAAAACTTCATCTTTTTACATTTTTTTCGGATTCAGCAAATTAGCACAGCAACATATATTTTCACTATCCTCATTTCCTTTCCCGACGTATCGTTACAATTTGGTTTGTTAAAACCTATTCTGAGCACTCCGGCATACACCAAAAGCATGTATAGATCAGAAATTTAATCTGAAATGCATGGATACATACATTTGAAATATATGTATTGAAATAATGGAATTATTTTATTTCTTGTGTACCCGGTCGCATCTGTAAATGTATATGCATTATGCCGTCTTTGCGTCCGTGGGTCATGTTAGTTAATTTTGGGGGAAAAAAAGTACTTGTCTCCGATTTCATTAAAAATGTGCATATGGACAGAGGAAAGATTTATCTACGCGTACATGCATTTGTTTTTATTCTCGCTTCTAAAATGACGAAATAAATCGATTTTGATTTAAAAGCGCATTTTTGGAAATTTAAACCTTAAAACAACCTAAATGCATCCCTTTGAAAAATACCTTTAACTATTAATGGGAATTACACGAAGTGTACACCAATTATGTTTGACCAATGTAGTTTGTGAATATTATTACTTTAACAACTATCTGTGATTGAGTTCTGTTATAATCACAGTTTATAAATAAGTGGTGAAGAAATCTGACCGGTGACAATTTTCCGGATAATGTCATTTTGTTATCGATTTTATCACGTGACCTTGTTTGATAAATATTCCTACGCCATAGGGCTGGCGTTCCTACTGTAGTGTCCCTCCTCCTACCCGAGCCTCCCCCGAGAGCTGAACTTTCGTACTTGCGCGAACATCTGGCACGGGGAATCCCCGGGGACACTACAATCAGCCGAGTCGTGTATCAGATACAGTATAGGCAGTATAGGCTGGTGGTATGCCGACAGTTTCACTGACATAGCTCACTACATTACAAGTAGCACTGGTCGGCCTGGAACTAGTCTAATACAGTTTGCTGACAAAAGTGGTCTCCCTTCACTGGATTCCAAATCTATTACTATTTGTATGATGGTCTCGGTAGTATAACATAATACCGCTAGGTGCGCGCAGATCTAATAGCGCGCGAGAATCGTATCTGCTTGTTTATGGACTTCATACCGTTGCAGAATGGCAGAAGCTATTCCTCCGTTTGAGTTTATTGTTTGCGTTTTTGTTAATGGGGTCATTTTGAAAGCCTCAGAATACATCTGAATGCTCAAGTTTGTGTGATTGTGTGTGGTTTTGTTTTGTTTTGTTGTTTTGTTGTTGTTGTTGCAACCCACACATTGTACTAGAGAAGCTCGAGCCTATAGCGCTTCACGTCTGCTCATCCACATTTAACGTGAAATGTGAAAGTTCCGCTATTTTCACGTGAAGACGTGATCCTTGTTTTTATTTTACGTGATCACGTGAACACAACCCTCTTTGGGACCCCCATAAAACATAAACACGATATGAAATAATCTTCACCATAAATGCAAAATACACACAGCTATAATTGTGTCAAATACATACAACAAACAGCGGGGACTAATTTCTATTTTAAACATAATTAATAGTCCATATACAAACCACAACTTTGGTTGCACAGTTTATAGCACATGCATTAAATTGAGCAGCATATAACCTTTGGATAATTTTTTGTTTATGAAAATGTTTGACGATTCGGTTTTTAAACTCGTATGGGAATTATATTGTTATGACTTGTACATATAATTCAATATATATGTACTTCGTCTAAAAAATAATATTATCAGTTTCAGTTTTTATTCAGGCTCAAACATATATACATGTTCATCGGCAATGCATTTGGCGGCAACAGTTACACACATATACTATGAGAAGAGTATGATAACAAGTTTTTTTGACAGATATACATATAGTTCATTAGTAATAATGATACATTCACGTGCTACGGTAAACGGACATTTGCCCCTAGGGCAATAGCCTCTAAGCTCAAATTTGCATAAGCGGGCAATAGCCTCTTCATGATATTGCACATGCGGACAATAGCCCCTTAATTATTTTGCATATGCGGACAAAAGCCCCTTCACACTAGGACATTATCCACTTCACTCTAGGACAATAGCCACCCCCACCCCCTCCCTATAACTTGTAAGTAATTAGGAATTGTTGAGATTATTGAAGAGCACCAATATTTATTCCTTCTTCATCTTTCTTCAAAACTTAATAAATAGATAGAAGTTGGGAATGACAAAAAACGAACATCAAAGAAGTTTTGATTGACAGTTTTGATTGATAATTTTATTTAAGAAATAATAAATATGTACCTGTGTTTTATCGGTGAATAAAATACAGTTAGGAGTTCGGATGCGTAGTAATTAAATAACGAGTGCGTTAGCACGAGTGATTTAATTACTCGCATCCGAACGACTAACTGTATTTTATTCACCGATAAAATACAGGTACGAATTTATTATTTCGATTTTAACACAACAATAACCCCATTGTTTACGCTTTTGTTGGGGCACTAGATATTATCTCGGAGGTCAAGGTAATCAGGCTGCTATGTTTACAGGCTGTTTCATTGGGCGCCCCCGTATGCAAGGTTCTGCGTTTCAATACACTTTTAGTCACGTGACAAACAATTAAGTCATTGCTTACGTCATATAGCTTGCGCTGTATGACGTCAAACGTTCTCCGCTTGTTCAAGATGATACTGATGCAGATGATGGGTTTATATCGGGAGTGTGCACGGTTTGGGTGCATGGCAAGTTTGTTGTAATTAACATTTCATTAAGATTACTGTTGAGTTTATCTTCGTGACGTATATTTACCAAGTGACGTCATGTAACGTGGCGCTTCCAACGGATGAAATATACGCAGGGAATTAATGGAACAGCTGTATTTTATCGTAGAATAACATACAGCTGTCTCTCTTCTTTGTGTATATGAAAGACTGCGGAGGCCGTGTTAGAATGATAATTAGTGTTGAATATATTTCTATAGATTTATTCATTTTGCATGAACAGTGCCTTAATACAAATACTTTAACAAGTATTCCATAAAAAAGGAACATCAAAGAAGTTTGGATTGACAGTTTTTATTGATAATTTTATTGACAATTAGTTTTAAGTTTGTATTGACAATTTTTGTGATAATTAGTGTTAATTGATAATGAATAAATTGGTATTTTATATAATTGTGTTTTTAACAAATGTGTAAAGATAAGCTTTAATTATGGACACTGTTTACTCATTTTCCAAACCGCTATGCCAAAGCATATATAATGTTGGGAATATGAAAGTTCCATCATTACATTCTGTAGCTAAGAGATTCTATGAACAACTATATACTAGCAAAGACAATGAACTAGAAAATATTAACTTAGAAAATGACTTAAAAGACTTTGATATACCTAAACTTACAGACAGTGAATCAATTAATCTTGAAGGCCATATATCCTTTGAAGAAGCCTCTGAAACACTCAGAAAAATGAAAAATAACCCTAGCACAGGGTCAGATGGATTTGGTGCTGATTTTTTTAAAGTATTTTGGCAACAAATAGGGCATTTTGTAGTAAGATCTTTAAACTATGGCTGTCACATGCTAGCCAGGGTGAAATTATTGATGCCTTTAATAATACTTCTCGGTATCTTGATGACATACTCAATATTGATAATCCGTTCTTTGCTCATATGGTTACTAGCATTTATCCACCAGAGCTCACGTTGAATAAAGCCAACAGTTCGGATACTGTAGCAGCATTTCTCGATCTTCATCTCTCGATTTCAAATGATTGTATTCATACTAAAATCTACGATAAGAGAGATGATTTCAATTTTACTATCCACGCCTGGATGGAGATGAACCTCGTGCTACCTCATATGGGGAGTATATCTCACAGCTCATTCGATTTGCTAGAGTGTGTAATGATGTTATAGACTTCAATGATCGTAATCAAGTTATTACAAGTAAATTTCTTCAGCAGGGTTTTCGTTATCACAAACTACGTAGATCTTTCTCTAAATTCTACCGCCGCAACGAGGACCTGCTGGAAAAGTACAACACCAACCTTAAAACACTTCTGCGACTAGGCATATCACAACCCTCATTTTATGGAGATGTGGTCTATAAACTTCGAAAGTTAAAGGGATCTGACGGGTTTCGTGACCGCTTTACAAATTTAATCAGGAATTCGTCAGAAAAGGATATAACCCCTTGGTTTTACAGCGAACTGCATGTTTAGTGATTGACCCCTCTACAGTCAGTCATTACGCTTCACTTTTCACTTGTGCGTTGACTGGACTACCTCTTGGGACTCTATGATTGTACCTACTGAAACCCCAACTAAGGGAGCTTTCGTCCCTCGGGTTTTCTGGTCGTACCCTAGATTGTTTTTCTCTTTAGCTGCAACTACTATGGTTGTTCAGTACGATTCTGGATACATCCTGAGATGTTTATTATTTTGTATGTATCTCTTTAGTTGGTTTCTCTGGATGTGGACTTTATTGTTGGAGATTTCCTTTTGATGGGATGTAGTTTTGTTTACACTGTCTTGTCTATTTGGGCGCTGAAGACAGGATAATAGCGAGGATTGTGCGCATATAAAATCGCCCGTTCCAAGTCGGTAACTCTGTCTTCACCATCCTTTCTGTTGTTTTTTGTCTTTTTCATTGTGGTTTCAAGTTATTTTTTGCAGTACAGTGCGGACCTACGATGCCATTGCGTTCGGACGTTGTGGTTTCTATAGGACCCTATATATCATTTTTCAGTAAGGGCGAACTATCAATAACTCAGATAGAAGAAATTAATAACCGTTATACAAAAGGAAAATAAATAGAGACTGCATATAAAAAACTATAGACCAATCTCCCTCCTAAATTGTACATATAAAATTGCATCAGGCTCTATTGCAAATATATATAATTAAATCATCACTTATTAAGCTGATAAATAACGATCAATCTGGTTTTATCTTTGGAAGATACTTAGGAGAAAACACTAGACTTATATATGATGTTATGCAATAAGCAGAATAATATGCCAGGTTTAATTCTCTTGATTGATTTTGAAAAAGCTTTTGATTCTCTATCATGGGCCTTTATATTTAAAGTACTTACATTTTTTAAATTTGGAGAACATTTTATATCATGGATAAAGATTTTATATAAAAATGCAAAATTGGCTGTTAACCAAGGAGGAAATCTGTCATCGTTTTACAACATCGGAAGGCGACCCCTTGACACCTTATATTTTTATTTCGTGTGCTGAAATATTACTATAGAGAATGTAGAAACTAAACTTTCGCAATATGCAGACGATACATCTGTCCTTTTGGATGGATCTGATACATCTCTGCATGAAACACTTTCAGAACTATTAAAATACTCTAAATATTCTGGTTTAAATATAACTTTTGACAAAACACAAGTTGTATGGATAGGGAGGAAAAAATACAGTTTAGATACAATCAAAACAAAATGGAAACTTAACTGGGGAAAAGATAATTTCAAGCTACTAGGAATACATTTCAAAGTCGACTTAGGTAAAATGATAGAATTAAATTATAATGATAAGATATTAAAAATCCAAAATACAGTAAAGATATGGAAGCGAAGATATTTAACACCAATTGGTAAAATCACAGTTATTAAAACATCACTTCTTCCTATTTAAATCATTTATTTATATCTCTTCCAAATCCAAATGAAAACACAATAACAAAAAATAATAACATATTTTATGACTTTTATGGGAAGGCCCTGCAAAAAAATAAATCCATAATAGTTATGCAACATTTTGCTTCAAAATGATTAATCTTAAAGCATTTATTTTCAGCCTTAAAACTACCTGGATAAGACGACTCATAACTAATGAGGGCACTTGGAAGCAACTGGTTGAAAAAATAATAGATATTAAAAGATTAACATCTTTTGGCAAAAATTACTGTGAAACATTAATAAAAAATAAATAAAAATAATTTCTGGAAAGATGTGCTAATTTCACAGCGACATTATAGTATTTCTATATTATCAAAGCATGCATTTTCATATGTTAAAAAAATTGCAAAACAAAATAACAATGAACAAATTAGAAAACCCAATTTTACCTGCGAATATTAAAGTAATCATCAAAAACAAGAAAGGTTGCATTGATATGTATTCCATTTTTAATAGAAATAATGAAAGTCCAACATCAAAAATCAAATGGGAACATATTTATGATATTGACGCCGAAACATGGAAAGACATATATTCATCCCCTTTCAAAATTATCTCTAGCACAATAATACAATGGTTTCAAACAAGAATTAACCATCGGCTTCTTTCAACACAGCATTATCTACATGAAATAAAAAAGCTGAAAACCCTTTCTGCCACTTCTGCCACCAAGGCGAGACTATAGTTCATATGTTTTGGACCCGTCCTTCATCTCAGAATTTGTTAGCACAGATAAACTCTTTCTTTTTAACAAAAAACATAAATCTGAGTCTGTCAGAACAAGCATTTATTTTTAACACAGGTGAAGAACAATCGACTGTAGAGTTACAAATTATTTTGACTTGGTAAACGTTATTTACAAGACAAAACAAATAAACAAAACCTAAACGCGAAGACACTTTATGCTAACGGGTTAATGTCACATAACCGCCGGCCGTCCGTGATCGTATAGTGTTTATGTCTTAATTAATTAATTAACGATATTGCAGCATTTTAGCTTTATTAATCTCAGACTAGAGCAGACTCAACTAGCCTAAACTCTCTTTACAACTAACTAACCCAAACTAACTAAAGCATACAGAAAATAGACGCGTTTATATACAAAATACGAACGTGCCGAATTCATGGACTTGCAGATGCATTGTCAAACTATCAATCATGTTCCTATCTTTGGTGATTGTACCAATACAAAACAATTTGATATTTTAATTGTTGTGAAAATACAGCATCATATGATGATCTGACTTTACCATTTTATGATGCAACTGTTTTAGACTGCATATTCAGCTATAGAAATGTCAACTGATACGTGATATTATCCTACATTCTACTAGATGCAAGTTCCATGTACATTGCACATAACTCTTAAAGGTACAGCGACATTATAGTATTTCTATATTATCAAAGCATGCATAAAACTCATTTACTAATAAATTTGTTTAATTAAATTATTACTGTATTGATTTAATTAAACAATCGATGACAAATCATCAATCACTTAATCAATTAATTAAGATAATTAATTAACCCAGGTACCATTATGTTACATTAACTGTGTCTAAACTATATAGTTGCTGAGCAGAAACAATGAAATTGGCCTGAAACCCAATGTGAATATCATAATGGCATCTTCGTATTTAAAATGGAGGCATTACAACAATCTGAGACTTGTTTGAGGACTATAGATGGATCAGGGCCCTTATGTCAATTACGACACTGCAGATAACACATGCATCAGGGAATTTTCATCACGTGATTACCATACTTATGGTAAACCGGGCTTACAGTTATTTGAAGTGTGAGCAAGGCATGCCTTATACCATTTGAGTATTGCACATGACGGTCATAAAGAGCAACCACAAGTTCGCAATTGCAGTACTGTTCAGTTACACTTTAAATCTTAAAATTAGTCATCTCTGTGTGTGAAACTAACGTCATTAGTATTGTCTCATAAATACCCAATGAACTAGCTCACAAGCAGAAATATAAGATTGTGAAAGAAGATGAAGGTGCTGTAGGTGCTGTAAACACTTCACATCTTCCACATTGGTTATTGTAATAATTCATCAGGCGCTGCCTCTGAAATGACTGATCTTTTCCATCATGAACAAGTAAAAGATGTTCGCAAGACAGTTTGAGGGTCACAGTAGAGAAATTAGAAAATATATTCAAGGACAATATTGAGGATGTACTTGTACTTGAATTACGTTACATAGACGACTCTCGTGTGACAGAATAGCTCAACAAATAGGTAAATTATGTCATGCAAAGCATAACACGTTCATGACACGTCTGTTATAGAGCTTATAGATGACATAACCAAGTCTGTCTTTAAACAGATAAACCAGAACATGTTTTCTTTCCTCGGTGGTCACCAACTTACAAAAGATTCTATAACTTGCTTTCTCTTCTCGCATATATATGTATCATATTAAGTTCCGATTAACGGCGGATTAGGGTGTCTCAAACGATATTGGATTTTAATCGGATCATACGAGCTTTTAATGCTTGCAAAACATTAGTAAGTATGATTAGCAAGTTCTTTTATACGTTGTTGAATGTCACTTGCAGAAGGTTTAGTAGGTGATGGCCATCATGTAAAACAAATCAGAGCTCTTGTTAACTGGCATAGCAATCGGTTGCGATAGAAGAGAAACTAAAAACACGTTCAATAAAACAGAGATGAAGATGTGTCTTGTATCAGACAACGAGCATCTGATACTGATCTCGATCAATGCACTAAGATGAGACGATATAATTCGTGTGTTGCATGTGGCATGTGTCAAACAATACTTCATTAAACGTATGCTATATACAGTAGACACAGACGTTGTAGTACATGTAATAGCAATGGTACAGTACAGTTAGATGAGTCATGGGTTAGTTTTAGGAGCTAGGAATCACTTTAGCTTCGTTGCACACTGTATTGCCTATTTATTAGTTCATATAAACATAGACGAATAGTTGCTTTTCACACTAAGTCTTACTAGATGTAATGAAATATCTTCAGAGGTAAAACCTGTGCATGGAAAATCTGGAAATACTATGTTCAGGTTGCACAAGCTTTCCAATTCCAAAAGTGGACTTGTTGGAAAATGTGTGACAAGAGGAAGTTTGAATGTTCATGTCGCAAAGAATTGTTGACCTTCAATGGTTCCTAGATACAACAAGTTGTAACCAGTTGCTATAGCTCTTTTTAAGCACACCTACCCAGTTGTTTAAAAGGTGACTGGGGTTGGAAGAGGATGTGTTGAAGCCTTTCCCGATAACTCTAACACAGGCCTCAGCGTTTGCAGGAACTTATTAAATGTAGATGTCAAAGCGACAAGTATGTTGCAAACGATGTGTCAAAGCAGGAATGATGTATACAGTCTTTTAAAAATGGGGCGTTGGGTACTGTGACTGTGATTTAGAAATATTGTACCATTCAGATCATTGATCAATAAGATTAGATTAAATTTAATGTTAGCTCTCATATTGAAAATGTTCAGATGACATGACCAATTATTATTCTTTTTGAATTTATTTTCTGATAGTGTCTTGTTAATATTGTTTATTAAGGGTGCCCTCTGGTGAATATCAGAACAGTAAGAATTTTTAATTTCCCTGTTTTTTATGAAGACTAACATATTACTAGTTAGTTTCTGGAAAAATAATGATGGGTCGGTGATTTAACTTTTTCGCAAAATTAATCTTTAGTAATACTCTCACAGTGTGGTTTTAAATTCTGAATCAGCTGCAAATTGTGTATGGCAACTTATATGTGTGTAGTGTGGTTAGCAGAACAGGTATCGATTTTCCGTCTTTTTTAATGTAATAGTTCATACTTAAGGACGAAAAATTAAGGGTTGTGGTATTTTTATCACCATCTGAAAAATTATTACATCCCTTGTCATTACCCCACCCAGTTTACTATAAATTGCATTTTTAAATTTGTGATCAATCAATTTTTCATGATAAAGGAACAGTAAACTTTTTGAGATATTTTGTCTACAATATATACAAGACCTGAGTTTTAGAATGAAAAAAAAATAATTGGGGGTCGGTGTGCATATAAGAAAGATATTCAATAAAAACTGAGAAAAAAATGTGCTTTTTTAGATTTCGACGAGCTCTGACATATAACGGCATATGTCTGTAACAAATAATAGGAACAATACTTTTTATTGCTGTCTCTGTATATCCTAACACATGTCTTTGTAATTAAGTTTAAATTAAGTGAATATCTTAAACGGTTTTTGAGAAATACCATCTTTTGTACCCCTACCCCACATTTTGGCTTATGTTAAAAATTGTCAATTTTGGGCACAAAATGTGAGGTAAAAAAAAATTCTAAAAAAGTTTCATTTTTTTTGCACTAAAATATCCCTATTGGGCATAAGTTTGTTACTGTATAATTATTTTTTCCAGTTTTATTATAATTTTTGAAATATAACAAATGTAAATTTCCGGAAGTGCAAAAATCCAAAACCTCAGCAGTGGCCACCCTTAAATCAACAAATGTAATTTAAGGTCGTAATTAAATCTAATACCGATAAATCGGAGATGAAAAATATTGATAACGTATCCTTTGCGATATATTTTCTCCAAGCGTTTAGAAGACTCGACAATCCTGATTTTTTTATAACCTGCGGCGTCCGGTTTTGCTACTTCATATGCATGTTTTAAAATCAATTTTAATAATTATGTAAATAGTTCAAAGCAAATTAGTTTTACATTTTGATCATTGGGGAATATATTGCACCAATGATATATTAAAAAAGAGTATGATAATGGACCTTTGGAAACGGCCGAGCACGACACATATGAAATATTGCAGTCTCGGTTTGATTGAGACTGTTCATGAGTGGTAGTGAAATATGGTAGCTACCGCTCACGCCCTCTAGCCCCGGGTTGAGCAGAACTCAATATTAATAAAATCAACAGCACAAAAGTTTAACCATCCCGAAGATGGCATATGGCGGTGGACATGGAGTCACCCTTCTTAAATGTATTCCCCATGTCGTACGGCGTATGGTCCCAGTATCTAATAAAATGAAATGCCCCGAAGAGCGAAATTAACATAATGGAATTTAGTTGGGAGCAGCGGTTATGAAGCCTGCTTATAAAAAGCAGACAACATATCCTATGAGTGGTTAAACAATACCCAGAGCCTTTTATCGGCCGGAGTAGTGTAACCACCGAATCAAAAATTAAGTAAGAAAACAAAAGAAATTGAAAATGTACCACCGATAACTAACTATAAGTATCGGGCTCAGCGATCTCCAAAGATCGAATGAATAACAGTACTTGTAATAAAATAACCACGAACAATTAAAACATTCTGCATTGTATTTAAGTATATATGCAAGAAGTTTTAAAGGCAAATTGATATTGGATTAATCAATTTGGATGCTAGATAAATAATTCAAGATTGTTGTGTATCCCTTAAATAGTGTTTTACCAAGTCAGTGGATGTATACTTACGAGTTATTATAAACTAAAAGCCGCTAATAAATATGAGACTGAAACTTAAACACACTTCAGAAATGCTTACGGCTAAAGACAACTAAGACAAACTAGTCTAAGAGTTGGCATAGTATGTATACATGTCTAAAACCCCTACCACTGAAGTATGGGGGTGTATCTAACAAATATTTATTAAAATATAGACATACACATAAATATATCAAGACAACACCTTTGTGAAACACATCAACATTTTGAATGTTTTCTAAAAAAAAGCAGCATTTTTGGCGGCCATTTTGAAAATGGCGACCATTTTGAAGAAAAAAATGACTCAAATTATACTGCATATTTTATTGTCTATCAATGTCCTGAGTTTAGTGTATTTACAATAACAAGTTTTGATGGAACCAATTAATTATGGGCTTCATTAATACTTTATGGAATATTTTGCGGCCATTTTAAAAAATCTGACGTGGGTCCATAGCCAAAAATGTTTAGTAGTGTATTGCCTAGCTATGTGTCAAGTTTGGAGCTTTTGTCACAAAATGCACAATTTTACCAATATATGTCACCAATCTGCCCCATTAATATTGAATATTTAATACTCTTTTTTTCTTCCTGAAATCATAATGTTTATGCTCCCTGCCATAACCGTACAATACATGTATATTTTCTGTATTAATTGTAATTTCATTACGCTAAAATATTATTTAATATGAATATTGCATGTAAATGTAAAGATATTGTAAGGTGTGACAAGGGATGGTCCTCCCCGACCCTTGCTCCACCAATTGACGGGGAGATTAAATTGGTCGTCAGAAGACGGCTCAAAAAAAAAAAAAAAAAAAAAAAGTTCCATCATTACATTCTGTAAAATTCCAGCTGAAAAAATTAACACCATATATAGACTGATTATTTCATGCTTTCAAAAAAACATTATTAAGGGGCTAATGTCCTATGTTGAAGGGGCTTTTGTCCGCATGTGCAATATCAAGAAGGGGCTTTTGTCCGCCTGTGCAAAATCATGAAGGGGATAATGTCCTAGGGTGAAGGGGCTATTGTCCGCATGTGCAATATCATGAAGGGGCTATTGTCCGCTTATGCAAATTTGAGCTTAGGGGCTATTGTCCTAGGGGCTAATGTCCTACATTCGCGTAATTCATATACTGGTAACTACAGTAATAACATACTTCTAAATAATTACTCATTATGCATATTTATTAATAATATAGTAAAATCAATAGATAAACGTAATTGATTTAATTTTAAGAACAGTATACTATAAATATGTCATTATGTAAATATTTAAATCAAAAAGGAACACTTTTCCTTTTGAAAACCATTCGCATAATGGTGTTTCTTCAAAACATGTAAATATAAAAAAAAATCACACACAGAAACTATTTCAGTTTTTGTATTTGGCCTTTTTAAAAACCTTATAGCATCATGTGAATAAATATTAATGATTTTTACAGACAAACTAGTTCATTACAGAGAATACAATACGAATATCGAACAAATCAAGTGACCTAGTTAAGAGCACATTAGCAGATAAGATTAGGTTTATTCAGATTGAGAATGTCATTCATAGAAGCGGGTCGTTAGCATAAACCACAGAATAAATGTAGTATATGTGAAGTCCTAGAAGTCGAATACAATTTTCTATTGGCATGTTCTGTATACAATGAATTATAATCAAAGCTTATCAATCAATGAGTGAGTGAGTGAGTGAGTGAGTGAGTGTCTTTATTTATAGAGTAAGACCTAATTAGCCAACACTAATCTTACTTGGGGCCCTCTATAAAGTCATACATATACAATGCAAAACATATAAAAACAACAAAAAACAGTGATATTTCCTTTAAACTAGCGTGCACGCATACACATATACACGCACGCACACACACATTCACATCCATGTACACATTCATTCTTATTAAATAACGGAAGAAGAAGCACTTTATTTCAAATCAGTTAGCCATAGGCCCACGTGATCATACAATATATATACACAGATACACTTTTTAACAGACGTAGCAAGATTCGTTCATATGTGTATTAACAAATATCATACGCAAAAATAACAATAGTTATACTGTTTACTTCTTTTTAGAAAACAAAAAAAACAAAAAACAAAAATAGAAACAAAACACACGAACACCTCAGAATTTCCATTTAAAATTTCACGGTGAAGGCCAGATGCAATGCTATTTTGTAAAGAAAACATGTTTGCATCCGCTGGCAGCCATGTTTAATGTCGAATCAAAATTATTTTCGACAAGGACCAACATTATGTCATGCTGATCATTTTAGAAAGTCTCATATCAATATCACTGATAGTTTTCAAGAAGTAGTTGCTAAAAACTTGCTTTTTAAAATTATATTTTTTTAGCTTTGGCGGCCATCTTAGATTTGTCGTAAACGTGAATTTTTGCTAGGATCAACTAGACATTATGGGCAGCATTTCTGTAATGTTTCAAAACATCAACCCAGTATAGTTTCAGAGGAGTAGCCGCTACAAATGGGTTCGAATGTCGAACCCCGAACTGGTGTTGAATTTTGAACCCCGAACTGGCTTTGCATGTTGAACCCCGAACTGGCTTTGCATGTTGAACCCCGAACTGGCTTCGAATGGTGAACCCCGAACTGGCTTTGAATGTTGAACCCCGAACTGGATTCGAATGTTGAACCCCGAACTGGCTTTGAATGTTGAAGCCCGAACTGGTGTTGAATGTTGAACCCCGAACTGGCTTTGCATGTTGAACCCCGAACTGGATTCGAATGTTGAACCCCTAACTGGCTTTGAATGTCGAACCCGAACTAGTGTTGAATGTTGAACCCCGAACTGGTTTTGCATGTTGAACCCGAACTGCATGGTTTTGAATGTTGAACCCGAACTGTCTTTGAATGTTGAACCCCGAACTGGGTTTGAATGTTGAACCCCGAACTGAGTTCGAATGTCGAGCCCCGAACTGGTTTTGAATTTTGAATCCCGAAATGGCTTTGAATGTTGAACTCCGAACTGGTTTCGAACTAGCTTCACACACATGAATAATTGTACACCATAGTAATCAAAAACTAACATTCCACTCTCTCTGGGGCTGCTCTAAATAACCTGTAATGTGTTGATGAGCCGTTTTACAATATTTAGTTCAATTTAGTTTCCTTATTTAGTCAGTATTTCACCACTCAATAAGTTATAATACCAAATTCCCTATCCTCTGTGTAGCTCTAAATAAACTATAATGTGTTGATGAGCCGGCAACAATATTCAGTTCAATTTAATTTACTTGTTTATTCAATATTTCTGATTATTTCCCCACTCAATAAGCTTCCACGTTCTCTGGGGCGACTCTAAATAACCTATAATGTGTTGATGAGTCATTCAACAATATCCAATTCAATTTTCCTCCTCTCAATAAGTTAAAACGCCACCTTCAACTTTCCCTGGGGTGGCTCTAAAGAACCTATAATGTGTTGATGAGCCTTTAAACAGGATTCAGTTCAATTTAATTTTCTTATTTAGTCATTATTTCACAACTCACTACGCGTTAATACCACCTTCCCCTCTCTCTGGGGCGGCTCTAAATGACCTATACTGTATTAATGAACAAAATTCAATTCAGTTCAATTTACTCATTCAGTCATTATTTCTCCATCCAGTACGTTATATTAATACCACCTGGCCTCCCACAATGTGCAAAACAATGTGCAAAGCATTGTGGGAGGTCAGGGAACCAGGCTAAATACCTTACTGAATTCTGTACTTGTTGTAAGGTATTTCTTGATTGTCTTCCTGGGTAGAACCAGTACCACGGCTGGTAATCAGTGGAGCTACCTCCGTTTGGAGGTATATGCAAAAGTACTCCATCGCCACTTCCGAGGTAGTTCTTACGCCAAAAATACAGGTAAACAAGGTGGGTATGCTTTGCTATTTATTCGTTGTTTTTTATTTGCCTTGAAATGAAAAAATCGGGGAAAGCAGTTCCGTGTAGTCATGTTTAAGCTTCGCAGACCTCCCAAAATTATTCTCGAAAGATGCATAATTTGACGCCAGGGACGTTTAGCCCGTTAGAACTTTGCATTTTTTCTCAACTTTATCGTCGCCACCAAGGTTTTTCAACATTCTTTGTCCTGTTTACGCTACATATCGACATGAACACTTCTAATATCAACCAGCTGATGTCCGTATATTGCCTGTTGACAAACTAAATAACACGGAGAACGTTTCTGGAGGAGAAATACGCGATTTCGTAGAAGAGATAGCTCCAGTGCCGGAGAGATAGTTCCAATTCTATGGAGATAGCACCAATGACAATTTCGATTTGTGAATTATCCACATTTAAATGGGGATATCCCCAATACTGTTTGTTATGGCGTGTATATTTCTCAGTTAATTCGTTTTGCCGGAGCTTGTAGCCGTGTTGGGGACTTCAACTTTCGTAATATTAACATTACTGAAAAACTCACCAACAGGGTTACCGTTACCATTAGTAATTGTAAGACTTGTCCTAAGTTTTATCATTGTAACACTGACCTGCTCGAAAAATATAATAGCAATCTTAGAACACTTCTGCGACAAGGTTTATCACAACCCGTCTTTTATGGAGATGTGATTTACAACTTAGGAAGATTATCGGTCGTGATAATTTTCATGCGTTATTTATCAAAGTTATTAGAAAATTTATAAACAGAGGTTACGACCGAATTATTCTGCGGCGCACAACATGCTTAGTTGTAGACTAAGGGGGCACTCCTCAGTTTCGCACGAATGTCCATGTAAATAAGAAAGAAATCAACTAAGCGTCTTTTAGGTCCATGGATGGTATTTATAATAATTATAATAATGAAGCCCATGTTTGATGTTGTTTTCAGTTTTGAGTACTTCTAAGTTTATTTTGGTGTATTGGAATATACATTCTTTGGTTTTTTTGGAGGCTTTCAATAGAAAAATGCTGAACTAGCAAAAACTTCCAAAAAGTAGGTAAAATGGCTGATTTTGACTCACGGGGAGATCAGCATTGAATAACCTTTTAAAACGCCGGAGAAGGTATGTAAAACTTAGCATTTCCTGATATGCAAGAGCATTTTGAGTGCAGACATAACCCTGATATGCTTAGGATTTTTTTTTTTTATTTATTGACATTTGAAATATTGCTAAAATTGCTTTTTTAGCATGTTTTGAGGGGTGGGGTAATCTTAAAGAAATGGGACTAAAGTTGTACAGAAAATGCTTCTTGATATTTTTATTTGGTATGGAATCATGGGTAATTTTATTGTCTTCAAAGAAATGTATGACACAATGATGATGTGATTTATTTTTGCTCAAGAATTCAGGCTATGGGCTTGTCATGGGTTTGACTATTGAGAACTGTACATTAAACTGTGGAATGCCCCCTAAGGTGTTCCGTTGGTGTCAGATACAATGTCGCATTGTCGTAATGTCGCCCAGGACAACGCGACATTCTTTCAATTGTCGTAATGTCGCCAACGACAACGCGACATTCTTTCAATCGTCGTAATGTCGCGATGTCGTTGGCGACATTACATTACGACAATTGTATGGAAACGTTTAAGGGTCACTAGGTGTTGCGTTAATTACCTCCTTATATACTTCGAAATTGGCGGGTTGTTGCATTGTTTCACATCTTCTCGGCCCCATTTTCTCGCCTTACTGCGTGTTTCTTGAATCATTTCGACTTGAAAGAATGCGACTTAGTACGATTTACCTTCACATGTCAGAAAGACTAAAGTCGACATTTTCATCATTTAAATAAGTTTAGTTGCAGTATGTCGTCCAGAATGTAACGACTTATTCTCTTGTTTCAGGTAACGTTCTCAAGTTCATCTTAACTTCTTGAGTTGAGCAAATCGTCATGATTAATTATTTTGCAAAAATGTCATATGACGAAATAAAGTACACATGTGTTAGGATATGCCACGTTATAACAGAGTTAAATTCTGGGCCTTGTACGAGTACATGTATTTGCAGAACAGCTTAAATATGACAAGCAGCGTTCCTTTGATTTTGCAAGTAAGTCATATATTTTATTTTGAAAATAAGTTGAATTGATGTTGTTTAACCGTTTATCAATACAGTATAGGTTATTTAGAGCCTCCCCAGAGAGAATGGAATGATACATGTATATGGCAACCTGACCTACTATTATTATCGTAAAGATTCCTATGGGTATTTATCGTGCTCGGTGGATAGACCGATACCCGGGACCGCCCGGTTTATGTCCACATCCGACGGACAAAACTTAGGGAAAGTGTTTTGCCCAAGAACACATCCACGAGACTCAGTGGCAACGGCCAGGCTTGTACCCGCGGCCTCCGGTTACAACAGCTCATTAAAAATTGATGACACTAACTATAATACTATTAAATATTATAACATAATATTATATAATATTGGATATGACAGATTATATGCGGTTAATTTTTTATCTACTTTTAAAATTACCATTTCCGACAAATAGTCTGATAGTCTGACATGTAATATTATATTATATTATTAGCTCTACATACCGAAAGCCAGCATAGCTTATGGGATGGGGAGTTGTCCGTCGTCCGTTAACGTTTGCCTCGTTAACAAGATAGGCCTTCATTTTCCGTCAAATCTTTTTCAAACTTTACCAGATTGTTGATATCAATGAAAGCTCGGACGAAATCTAAAACCATGGGATGATGAGTACCAAACCTAGTTGGGAATATCATCGCCGTGTTCTAGTTGATGCATTTTGGAGTTATGGCTCTTTAAAGGTTTTAATACACTAACTTTGTACAAACTACTTCTCTTGAATCTCTGGCCAGATTTCAGCGAAACGTGGCATGGATGATCAGTACCAAGGCTTGTTGCGCATATCATCGCCATGTTTTGACGGAGTTATGGCCCCTTATACATAAACTTTATATTTAGCAAGACGAGCGTTCACAGGCCCTCTTGTGCCTCTTGTATTCTATTATATTAGCCAGTAGAGCGTCCACAGGCCCTCTTGTGCCTCTTGTATTATATTATATTATATTATATTATATTATATTATATTATATATATTATATTATATTATATTATATTATATTATGTATGCGTGCGTATGTTGTTGTTGCTGTTGTTTATTGTTTATACTTTGTTTAATTCAGCTATTAGTCATCATAATATGTGGAGCTGAGAATCAGGCAATACTATATCGCGGGGACAACGCACCAGTTGATGATTTGGTTCAGTATTACTTCAGCAGATTGTATACGTCCAATGAAATTTGCGGTTTCCTGTTGTTCGTTCATGGAATAGTCATGAGTGTTACAACGTTACAGCGAATTAAGCGGAGGCTGATTCTAAGAAGGAAAAACTGTGAAAGTCCACTTGAGAGAATCGTCTCCAAAATAGTTGTAGTGCATCAAAATGAATTTCAAAACTCGAGCTTAAATCTTTATGGCGATTATTAGCGAGCTCAGCTCGCGTCGCGAAGCGACGCGCGCGCAAGCGAGCCCTACGGTAACGCGAGTAGCAAAAAAACTACAGAGAAAAAAAACGTGGTAAAAAAGTCAAAACACAGTTAACTCCCTTAGTCAAACAAACTTAACTCCCTTGTTAAGGGGAGGTCACCCATCTGTGTTTGGTATCCGGCCCATCTCTGTTCGCGTTGGAGCTAGTCCATCTTGTTGGCAGGTTACCAGACTTCATCGTTTTATGTGACGTCATTAGTAGGTTGATTATTGCGGCCGATTATTGCCAGCTGGATAAAGAAAGTCAATGTAACAGTAGATCTACCTAAACTTTAAAAAGTGACTGCAGTATCGATAATCTAAATTACCATGATTTAATGAAAACGCATCGCACTTTACAGTAGTGATATATATATCTAGTTAGTCTGTACCGTAAAGACGGTGGGTGGTTAACCACTGCTGTGCCAAGTTTCCAAGAGACAAGAGGGCTGGCGTGGCGCAGTCGGTAGCGTGGCGGATTTGTAACCGGAGGCCCCGGGTTCAATCCATCGTGATACCACTGAGTTTCGTCGGTGTGTTCTTGGGCAAGACACTTTCCCTTAGCCTCGTCCGTCGGATGGGGACGTAAACCGGGCGGTCCCGGTCTATCCTCCGAGCACGTTAAAGAACCATAGGAATCTATTCAATAATAAGAGTAGGGCACGGTTCCCGAATTCCTATGTATCCTTCCCCTCTCTCTGGGGCGGCTCTAAATAACCTATACTGTGTTGATGAGCCGTTAAACAACATTCAATTCAATTCCAAGAGACAAGAGTTAGGAAATACACGTGTTCTCTTGTGAAAATGAGCATATACACAAATATCTAAACGCATATCAACTGGATTTTTTTTATTGTTAAAATAAAATGCCATAAGATACAAGACAGGAAAGAATACATACTTTAATAGTAGTCGAAGTGTTCATTGGAAACTATGCCTTTTGGCGAGCTTTTCAAAAGAAGATTAAGTCCAGTGTTCGTCAGATGTCGTTACATCAATCGGATCAAATGGAAATTACAAGTTGCAGAAGAAGAGTTGAGTTGGTGGCAGGTGGGTGAAGAAATCCATCGTTGATAGTTGATCGTCTATAGTAGTTTAAGTCGTAGAAGATTAAAGTTGATCCCAGTAGATGGTTGTTTCGAAAAATGAGATGACTGCAAAGATGGTAAGTAGGTCAATCCCATTTCTGGCTCGAAAGATGTTTAGAAGCTGTCCGACCAGCCAGGGCACAGTAGATTTGAAGCCTGTCTAGTAGGTCAATCCGCGTGCACATGAAATTCTGCGCTAACACCGCTAAGCAGGTCAATCCTGTTGGTTGTAAGTCATACAGAACAAACAAAATGTACATAAAAGGATTGAATTCAATATTTCAATATTTTTACGGGTATGAAAAACATGTAGCTAGTTTAAAGTTAGTGAGAAGTGCCTCGGACTTCACACACTTTAAACTAGCCTAAATGTTTTACTTAGCCTGTCGAAAGATCGAAATACTAAATTAAATCCTTAAAAAATGATGACATTCGCAAATCAATTCTTCAATGGATTCATCTAGTCTTTCATTTGCCTGACTCCAGTACATGGTTGTTAACATCCCTCTGCCAGGAAATATTTTCCTTTTTGCAGTGTTCAACAGTAGCTTCTTGAAAAGATGTTGTTAAATGGCTTATCAACACAGTATCTAATGATATTTAGAATTAGATCCGCCCGAGGCAGAGGAGAAGGATGTATAGGAATCATAAAACCTTCAATACACAGGACTGCCCACTTTATGTCTGTTGCATCCTTGGCCGGGAGAGTAAAGAAGCTACGTCTGAAACTTTTTCGCCTCTCACAGCTACGAGTTTGAATCCCATTCATGCCAAATCTCTCGCATTCTTCGGTAGACTAATGGATTTGCCTTTGACTTACCGATCACAGGTCGGTTAATTGCCTGTAATTGCCGGAAATCGGTTAATTGCCTGTAATTTTCGGTAATTTGCAATACACAGCATGTGATTAGCCCATGTCAAACAGCTGTCGCGTGTATAATCGATCAGGGCGGGGTTATGATCGTGCTATCAACCAATGAAATTGCATCTAGCGACATGCGGCACACGACGAGATTTATTGAAATATGGCAGGTAATATTGTTAAACACCAGTTTTTCCCCATTTAATTTGCCAATTTTACGTCGTTTTGTGAAGAAATTGTGTACCTCAACACCGGTTATTACGTTTCTGGGTTTCAGAGGACAGGTTTAAAACGCGGCTCTCAAAACAGTGAAAATCGGTGTAAAAGCCAGGCATAAAAAAATGGGGGCGGACGGGGATGATAATCTAGCAATAAATTCATTATGGCATAATGCATATAACGGTACTGTTATTTGTTTTCATCTATTGTATATATTATATAGATAATGAAATACAAAATAAAATTAGCAATTGTATTCATTATTTGAAAAAATGCGATGGTTCCAAGGCGTTACGTAAATCTCCCTGACTTGGAAGTCCAATCTCCCTGATGTGATGCTGGAAAATTTGGCATTTATGGAATCCCACTATGAGCTTGACTTGTCAAGTGAGAAAGTGTCGCTTATCACAGATGGCTGGAGATAAAAAGTACTGGTTCTACTCAAGAAAAATAAATTGGCCTGCCTCTAAACAAATTTTTTTAGACCGTCATAAATTTTATGTAGCCTAACATGTGCTAAAATGACGTAAACATAACACACCATTCAAACAGTTAAACAGTTTGTCAACACCAAAAATACAAAGCTAAGAAATTAAACGTCTTCCCCATGGGTACATTGAAACACCCAGTGGTGCAAGTAAGATCTCTAGGAGAAGAACATAAGTATTTTACTTTCGTTCTAATCTTTTTTCTGCTATTGTGTACAGATTCCATGCTGTAATAATAATAAAAAATAAAATATGTTTAAACCAAGTAAGATCTCTGGATTATAAGTCTACCACCATGCTGTGTCACAACCGTTTAAAAAATTAAGACAAATGCTATCAGTCGCGGTTACTGAATCGATTATATACGTTGTTTTAAGCTCTATTGGCCAGGAGGGCTTATGCGATCACTTTTCGTCTGTCTGTCCATCTGTTAGCAATTTTCATCTCCTCTAAAACCGCTTGAAGGATTTAGATGAAACTTCATCACAATGTTACTTGGGAGGGCCCCTCTCCGATTTGTGTTTTTCGCGGCCGCCAGTCATCCAAGATGGCCACCATGGCTAAAAATATGTCAAATTTAAGGAAATTTCAAACGACATCTCCTCCGAAACCACTTATTCCATTCTACTATAATATCATAAACATGTTCCTTGGTTTGGCCTCTATCAATTGTTTTTTCGTTATCGTCGAATAATCAAAATGGCCACCACGGCGACCAAAATTTACATAGAGTTATATAGGAAAAGGTTAAAAATGACATCTTCTCTGAAACCGCTTGAAGGATTTTGATGAAACTTAATCACAATGATATTTGGGATAGTCCCTCTCAGATTTGTGTTTTTCGCGGCCGCCAGTCATCCAAGATGGCCGCCATGGCTAAAACTAGTTCAAATTTAAGGAAATTTCAAACGACATCTCCTCCAAAACCACTTATTCCATTCTTGTGAAATATCATATACATGTTCCTTGGGTTAACCTCTATCCAGTTTGTGTTTTTCGTTATCGTCAAATAATCAAAATGGCCTCCACGGCGACCCAAAGTTTACATAGAGTTATATAGGAAAAGGTTAAAAATTGCATCTTCTCTGAAACCGCCTGAAAGATTTTGATGAAACTTAAGCACAATGATATTTGGGATAGTTCCTCTCAGATTTGTGTTTTTCGCGGCCACCAGTCATCCAAGATGGCCGCCATAGCTAAAACTAGGTCAAATTTAAGTAAATTTCAAACGACATCTCCTCCGAAACCACATATTCCATTCTTGTGAAATATCATATACATGTTCCTTGGGTTAGCCTCTATTAAGTTTGTGTTTTTCGTTATCGTCAAATAATCGAAATGGCCGCTCCTGCGACCCAAAGTTTACATAGAGTTATATCTTCTCTGAAACTGCTTGAAGGATTTTGATGAAACTTAATTACAATGATCTTTGGGTTAGTCCCCCTCAGTTTTGCATTTTTGGGGCCTCCAGTCATCCATAATGGCCACCATGTCTAAACTTAGGTCAAATTTAAGGACATTTATCAAACAACATATTACCACTTATTCCATTCTAGTTAAATATCATATGCATGTTCCTGTTGTTGGCCTCTATCAAGTTTGTGTTTTTCGTTGTCGTCAAATATTCAAAATGGCTGCCACGATAACCCAAAGTTTACATGAGTTTAATATAGGAAATATGTTTCTTGGGTTGGCCTCTATCAAGTTTGTGTTTTTCGTTATCGTCAAATAATCAAAATGGCCGCCACGGCGACCCACAGTTTACATAGAGTTATATAGGAAAAGTTTAAAAATGACATCTTCTCTGAAACTGCTTGAAGGATTTTGATGAAACTTAATCACATTGATATTTGGGACAGATTTGTGTTTTTCACGGCCGCCAGTCATCTAAGATGGCCGCCATGGCTAAAACTAGGTCAAATTTAAGGAAATTTCAAACGACATCTCCTCCGAAACCACTTATTCCATTCTTGTGAAATATCATATACATGTTCCTTGGGTTAGCCTCTATTAAGTTTGTGTTTTTCGTTATCGTCAAATAATCGAAATGGCCGCTCCTGCGACCCAAAGTTTACATAGAGTTATATCTTCTCTGAAACTGCTTGAAGGATTTTGATGAAACTTAATTACAATGATCTTTGGGTTAGTCCCCCTCAGTTTTGCATTTTTGGGGCCTCCAGTCATCCATAATGGCCACCATGTCTAAACTTAGGTCAAATTTAAGGACATTTATCAAACAACATATTACCACTTATTCCATTCTAGTTAAATATCATATGCATGTTCCTGTTGTTGGCCTCTATCAAGTTTGTGTTTTTCGTTGTCGTCAAATATTCAAAATGGCTGCCACGATAACCCAAAGTTTACATGAGTTTAATATAGGAAATATGTTTCTTGGGTTGGCCTCTATCATGTTTATGTTTTTGAATCACATCATACAAGTAGAGCATCTACAGGCCCTCTTGGGCCTCTTGTTTTTGTGTTCTATTTAATATCTTTTATATTTTTCAGTGCCATTTCTGCCTTAATTAAGCTGCACCCTTAGATGTCCTGAATGTTCAAGAATGTCCAAGAAAAGAATATAGTATACGCCAGTCTTCCATTGTTTGTGGTTGTTTATGACTGCGTTCTTCTTTATGTAGAACTCAGCATTAATAACCTGCAACGGATGGCTTGAAAATCAACTTACAACCAAACTAAAAAGGACTGGATGTACCATTAATGAGGTGCCGTTATCTGTGGTTGATGGATACAAGAGTTTGAATAAGTGAAGTACCAAGCAATCAGTTGTGGCCAACGATCAGTTATTTAGTAATTGATATTAAGTTATGACATTCCACAAGAGATCATTGCAAAAAATAGAATTTTATTATCGCTGAGAACAAAAACAAAACATACAAGCTACTTTGTCAAGAATCAGTCGGATTACCACTATCTCAAAATAGTACATAATAAACTTCTTTTTTTTATACATTGATTACAAAGAAAGCTACAATAGCTTACACAAATCATTCTGGAAGGCACAGATGATGGTAACCTCTCGCGTTAGAGACAGGGAAGCGAACCCGAGCTGCATTCGTCTAGTGACATTGATGAGAAGTGAGTGAGTTCGAGTATGTTACCCAGACATGATTTGATATTTTGTAGCGAATCCGTGGTTGAGAGGGTAAAGACGCTGCGTTAGAAACCGTCTCGACGCTGCGGGTTCGAATCCCACTGGGAGCTCCACTTGTAAGTGTTGATTCTTACGGACGACGGAAGTGTACATTTCCCTTAGCCTCGTCCGTCGGATGGGGATGTAAACCGGTTGGTCCCGTGTATCTGTCTATCCTCCGAGCATGTTAAAGAACCATAGGAATCTATTCGATAATAAGAGTAGGGCACGGTTCCCGGATTCCTATGTATCCTTCCCCTCTCTCTCTGGGGCAGCTCTAAATAACCTATACTGTGTTGATGAGCCGTTAAACAACATTCAATTCAGTTCAAGCATCTTGCGCAAGACATTTTCCCTTGGCTTTGTCTGTCTGATAGAAGGTCCAAACAACCAAAGGCCATCCTGTCTGCATGTTAAATAATAATTATTACAATGTTTCTGACAGTAAGAGTAGGGGGATGTCACGAAACACCCAAATCTACATTTTTCCCCCAAATCCACCCAAATCTACCCCTAAACTTCCCAAATCCACACCAAATCTACCTTATATGCTTTTACAATGATGTTAATCACTTGCCCCTCACAGCTGTAGGTTCGATCCCACAGGGGCCTAGGAATCTTTATGTGAGGAAGCTATCCAGCTGGCTTGCGGAACGTCGGTGGTTCTACCCAGGTGCCCGCCTGTGCACGAAAATTGCCCGGAGGGGCACCTGGGGTCTTCCTCCACCAGTGGAAGCTGGAAAGTCGTCATATGACCGTAGCTCAAGGATTGAACTTACGCCCAAAGAATTTAAACCTGGCATTGACTGAATAGACCCTAATTTCTTAGAGAGACAATATGGCGGAATATATGCATTGGTCCAATATAAATGCAACGGAGTCGATAAACCCATTCTCCTTAGGAATTAGGGCTCGATTTGGCTTGATTTAACGACCCGTGCTCCATTCAACGATTAAATCTGTCATGTATTAGTATACGGTATCTAGTTCATCAATTAACCATTAATACAGACTTACACGTCTGAAATTCCTGCCAACCACGGCGCAGCGGGGGTGGCTTTGGATCATATGCTGGAGAGGTCGTGGGCTCGATCCCCGACCGGGTCACACCAAATAGTTAACATGCTTGACTCTGATGCTATAAGTGTTATGCTATGACTGGTCGGTCCGATGTCAGTTTAATGTGATTGGATGAGTCATGGCATGTGCCTACGGCGCGATCCACTTCCATATATATGTACTATTTATATACACTGCATGTGAGCATATTTGGTCAAGTTCACTAATACACAGGTTTTCAGTATACATTCTTACATATTGAAAATAATATTCTGATTAAGAAAATATTTATGTTTTATCATTTTACATCAGTATATGTAACATCTCGTTCTGATATAATCACAATAAATTATAAATAAATCTATCGGCTATTCATTTGACGAACTAACTTGCATAATATTATGCAGATACATCCACAATTATGCACACGGCTATTCATTTGATGAACTAACATCAATACCTTGACAATCACAGAAGCAGACTAACTCACTAAGTAATTCTGGTCGGTAACAGCTGGTTCATAACATGAGGACATGTGTCTTGCCACACTCTGTTGGGTCTGGCATATTTAGCATGTGCTCTCCAAATCAGTAACTGATATGCACATTTGATAGATGAAGTAAAACCTATCATCTGTTTCGGGGAGAGTGGGTGGGGGTAACTAACTTCCTTGTAACATGCTGTTACGTTTCTGATTTTAATGAAATTGTTCAAACAGCAACTTTATTCTAATGTCTACAGTATTACCTCTTCATAAACTTTACCGGTGCTCGGTAAAATACTCCTAGGTAAAGTAGTCATATGAGGAGAAATACTTTAGAGTAGTTTGTTATGACTACCTCTTAATTATTTAGAATACATTGTAGTCAAAATAAACAACTTTACAAGATTACATAAAACTAAACGTTTACTAAAATATCACATTGCAGTAGCAAGATATATTATACAGCAAACATTTTGTTTAATTTTATCCTCTCTTTTTTTAATAAGTTAATTAAAGCTTTTACAGTTAGAGAAAAAGTTGAATTAAAAACAAAAACAATTGTATAATACATTTTGAATATTATAGGGCTATAACATGTTTTTTAAAAATAATTTGCGGTATTGATCTAGATTTTGACCTCTTTTGTGAAAATAAGGACAACAATTTTTCTCTAAAAGGTTAAAATAAGTATTAAATTGCTAAAACTATACTCATAAGTATTGACCTTGGTATTTTGTCTTCCTATAAGCTCCATACCAATCTTTACAAAAATGGCGACCATCTTGATGCCTTATTGGTTTACTTGGTTCGCCATCATTTTTGCCAATTTTTGCTGATTGTTGATAAACTTCAGACCAATACAAACATTTTGATATATAATATGTTTAGTTCTATTTTTGTTACCACCTACCCCTTAAAATAATCATCGATTTTGGCCATGGTCACCCTATTATTCAGGCAGCATGTACATATTTTTGTTGTACACTTTATTTTGTTAGAAATAGACATTAATTTTAAAAGTTATTAAATGATCAAGATATATCCAATTTGTTTATTCCGTTAAGTAGCATTGAGCACATAGTGGCCTATATAACTTTGAACATTAAAAGTAGATATAAAAATCGAACAGGAAAAGTAGCATTCTAGAACGACAGTCAACGACAAACACACACAGAGAAACAAAAACAACTTTAAAGATGAATAAAAGGCAAAATAAGCCATCACAAACACAAAAGTGTTGACAATAGGGCTACGGCCTTGGAACGGTCGAAATAATGGTTCGTTATGTGCAATTGTTTTTCGATATGGAGTGAATATCTTTAGCAAGAAAACGGTTTCATAAGTTATAGATACTTTTTCATTAAAAAGTGTGATTACCACGCCAACGCCACATTAAATTCACACGCGTGGACTATCAGTAGGGCGTGTGTTACCACGCGACACCGGTCCGTTCAGGTGTTTCATCTCCGTTACGGTCCGTTTCGGTCCGTTAGGGTGAATCGTACCACTGGTTTAGTTGTTTCGGTTATGGAAATTAAGTAATAATTACATTTTAAAAAGTAGTTTATATGTTCATGATAAGATTATATAAAACAAGTTTAAAATAATTATTAAGGATTGTTATTTTGTCATTTTGCAATTGTAGAATTGTATATTATTGTGATAAAATATTGAAGAAGTTTTTAATTTAACCCCGTAACTCAAATGTCTCAGTCTGTAACAAGGAATTTGATTGGACGAGACTTTTGACCCTGTTCATTAACAATGCAGGTGCACCCATATTTATAGGTGCACCTGTAAAAGTGTAGGTGCACCTATACTTTTTATAGCTGCACCTACACTTTTTTTATAGGTGCACCTACATCTGTAGTCAACACCTGCTACTTGTCACGTAGGCCTCTACGTCATACAGTGATCCGAGTCAACTTGGAAAAAATGCCGCCAACATCAAAGGGTTTGTAATAGACCCACTGTTTTATACACAATTTCCAACTCTACCTAAAAATGAAAATCGGCATATCCATATATTGTCTTGTGAACGGACATTCTCGCTTGCCAGAGTTGTGTAAAACAGTGCGGACAATTTAACTCGGGAGATGTGAAAATGATGATCGGCCACTAAATATAAATCATTTTGCTAATTTGTCGTGAACCATCAGGCATCGCTCACTACTCTAAATATTGCGTTTTTTACATTGCAAGGCTGCGTGAGCCCTTTCATACACATTCAAAAAACAATGATGTAGACTACACACATTTGTATGTAAAGATTGATTGCTACTGTGGCAACAATGGGTCGACGAATCGGTGACGAGAGTGACAACTACTCATTATATATTCACACTCTTGTTTACATTTAGCAAGGAATAGGGCGGAGTTGAATGAAATTCCATGCTCAATCGTGAACGCCTGTAGTTGTGTTACGTTTGTTTCATTATTACTACTTATTACGTATTATTAGCGTATCAATACATTTAATTATTGGCAGTCCAATTGCAAAACAATAGAGCCCTCGAATGCTCACCTGATGAAGAAATTGTCAAAAAAAGCTTAAACTTCATTTCAGAATTATATCGCAAAATTCCGCGTCCGCTTTAATGTGTTCCAGCCCAGTACGTATTTATATGGTTAATGAATGGGGATCTCAACAGTTTCCAACTTATGACCCAGGGGTTCTGTCCCCATGGGTTGTGATAGACCCCAGGGTCGATGCTGGTTGGGTTGTTGTATATGTATGTTCGTTCCCAGTAAGTGTATACATGGTTATAGTGTGGGAATCTCAACGGTTTCCAAGTTATGACCTAGGGGCTATGTCGCCATACGCGGGGATGGCAGGCGGGCCAATGCTGGTTAAATGGTTGTTTCCGTGTCAAGAAAGTGTATATTAGGTTATATGAAGGGCATGTCACCAGTTTCCAAGTTATGATCCGAGGATTATGTAGCCAGGCGTGGGTATAGACCCCAGACCGATGCTGGTTGGATGGTTGAATCTGTCTGTTCGTGCCCAGCAAGGGTATATATGGTTATAGGGTGAGGATCATGTTCATGCCCAGCAAGGGTATATATGGTTATAGGGTGAGGATCATGTTCGTGCCTAGCAAGGGTATATAAGGTTATAGGGTGAGGATCATGTTCGTGCCTAGCAAGGGTATATATGGTTATAGGGTGTCTGTTCGTGCCTAGCAAGGGTATATACGGCTATAGGGTGAGGATCATGTTCATGCCCAGCAAGAGTATATACGGCTATAGGGTGAGGATCATGTTCATGCCCAGCAAGGGTATATATGGTTATAGGGTGAGGATCTCAATGGTTTCCAATTCATGGCTCATGTGCTATTTCCACGGGTGTGGGGATGACAACGTGGCCGATACTGGCTGGATGGTTGTCTGTCTATTCCAAGTAAGGGTATATACGTGGATATGGTGGAGATCTCGACGGTTTCCAAGTTATGACACCGAGATTATGTCCCAATGGGTAGGGACGGACCAATGTGCCAATGCTAGTTAGATGGTTGTATCCATCTGTTCATGAGTGTATTCATGCTCAGTGAGTGCATAACTGTTGTTTCAGAGAAAGAACCTTGGAAATTCCACGTTAACCAAGTTATCCCTAAGCTTTCTACAAAGTGTTGTTCCAATATTTATTTCCATATAACCAGTACCTACACACCAAGTTTCAATATCTCACTCGTAACTGAAGTTATTGTTCGGAAACCATTTTCTATTTTATCGACAGTGACATGACCTTGACCCCAGTGACCTTAAATGTAATCTTCCTTTCCATATAAGTTACATACACATGAAGTTTCGTCACCATATCTCATTCTGAACATATGTTACTGAGTAGAAACCATTTTTCTATTTTAGTAAGTGACCTTGACCTTGACCCAGCGACCTCAAATGCAATCCTAAGTTTCCTTTCAATATAAGCTACATACACAGCAAGGTTCGTCACAATATATCTTTCCTAAAAAAGAAGTTATTGGTGGAAACCATTTTTCTATATTTAGCAATAGTGACTTGATTAGATCATGGCGGGGATTTCTTTATTTAAACTGTCCTGTTTTAATGGGATGACAGTAGAGTAAGTGTGAGGTTTGGTGCACCCTAGAACCGGTTTAAACCCCCAGTGGCTTACTTTGCCACTGACCGTTCCAAGGCGGTGTGTTTGTGATGTCGTTTGCATTTATTATTACTTTTGCCTTCTTGTTTGTCTGTTTGCGTGTTTATTTCTGTGTTTTGTGGTTGACTGTCCTCCTTGAATGCTACTTTCCCTGTCCGATCTTTTTATATTTCTTGACCTTGACGACACCAGTGACGTCAAATGCAAACCTAATCTTCCATTTACATTTAAGCTACCTACACAACAAGTTTCGTCGCAATATCTCATTCCTAATAAAAGTTATTTAGGGGAACCATATTTCTGTTTCAGTAACAGTGACCTTGACCTTGACTTTATATGAAAATCCCAATAGTAAAGAATGACACAAAATGAAAGTCACTCAATGTGGTTGCAATGAAAACCGATGGAAACATATTAAAATGTTAATCTGTATCTGCTTCAAAAAATGACATGCGTTTAAAACTGAATCAGAGATTGACGTCCTTGTGATTTTTAATAGCATACGTGCTATATTTAAAAGCCAGAGACTATACGTTACCTAATTAGGATGTTTGTCAAACCTGCTTATTAATACTTTAAAGAAGATCGTTAGTATACACATTTGTTTAAATAATGGACATTCCTCCTATCGTATAGCTTGTTTTATGTTTTCTTAATGGTAAATGCTCATTGGGTGATGTGCAATCTAATCAGTCAGGTGTGTAACTGATTTACGTTACTTACCAAATAACTTAAATGAGTTATATTATAATATGGAGAAAGTAGCAAAATAACTTATTTATAGTCATTTCTAAAAAGTTCACCTATTTTCAATTCCAATTTATTTACTTTCCTATTTTTACCCACACATGCTATCTTTTTTCCAAGTCGTTTGAGATTATAACTGTCCAATAAAAACTGGAACGCAAATATGGGATCTGTGTATGCAAAACCTGTGAATATGGTAACCATAACACCAGAAAATAAAAAATAATTACCCAGTGGCAATATTAACCAACATTGGAAAATACTGAATTTAACTTGTAGGAGTTATTTTCAAAATAAATGGAGTCTAAACATGAACCTGTGGCCAAAGGGAAGTGAGTTTCGGAGTAAAAAATAACTTAAATTATTTAGTAAGCAGCTTAAATCAGCTACCCCTTTGCTAATCTGGCGTGATATTAGTCTCGGCCAGCTAGACCGTATCATGCATATGTCTTACTTGCAGATATCGGTCTGGGCTGATTAGGCCAATTAAAGCGCCCACTAGCGATTAGTCCAATTTATTCGCGCGTTTTTTTCGCGTGCATAAAGTTTACGTTTGCGTGACGTCAGGTTGTAAATAAACGTACAACGTCAATTGTTGATGCACCTGTTACCATTTTTGACGTCACATGCTGCTTCTCAAAAGTTGAAAGTAAGAAATTATTATGAAATTAATTTAGAAATAAGTGTTTTGAAAGACTCGTTCAATCTCTCAGAATTTCGCCAAAATCGCCCAAAACGAGAGGGCGATTTTAAACGTCGTAGTTTCCCCAGGCCCTGGTTCTGTAGCATAGTGTAACGAAGAAATCAGAAGCGGGCCGGGTGACCGAGACTAGCGTGATATTGGATAATCATGCGCAATAGCGCCTGTATTTCGCTATTAAACTCATTCTCATTGTCTTATTTTTATTTTATAGTTAGAGCCTCCGTGATCGAGAGGTTAACAACGTTGCGTTGTAAATCTACATTGTTACGGATTGCAGAAGGAATACAGTACTGGTTCTAGCCATTAACAATGTGGTGGTCTGCCTCTATATGGCATAACAAGTGTTAAATATGACGTAAAACAACATTCAAACAATTATTATTTTAATTCTCCCCATAGAGTTCCAGAGCAAGAATAGAGCCTTCCACTGTTTGCAAATTAAATTGTTTAACAGGTAGATTCAGTATGTCACGTGGTTTGGCTGGCACTGTGATAAACTACAGACGCGTGAACTATAATACATTAAATCGCATTGTATTTTAAGGTGGGTATACAGTTATAAACTATATACTTTATACAAATGTCAATATAAATGCGTATATAAGTTATGATTTAAAAATACACCTCTTAAACAACAATGTTTTTTCTCGAAACGAAAGAATACAAGAAATTAAAACACATCACTATTTGCTTAATTTTATTTCAATTATTCGACGACGCTGGTTTAGTTAAGTTGAATGTACATGTTTGTGATAAGAACAGTTTTATTAAACCACCCACTTAAACATGTTCTCCGTCATTTTTCATTGTTTCATCTGAGAGGGCTGGCGTGGCGCAGTCGGTAACGCGGCGGATTTGTAACCGGAGGTCCCGGGTTCAATCCTTTGTGGTGCCACTGAGTTTCGTCGGTGTGTTCTTAGGCAAGACAATTTCCCTAAGCCTCGGATGGGACGCAAACCGGGCGGTTCCGTGTATCGGTCTATCATCTGAGCACGTTAAAGAACCATAGGAATCTATTCGATAATAAGAGTAGGGCACGGTTCCCGGATTCCTATGTATCCTCTCTCTGGCGGCTCTAAATAACCTATACTGTGTTGATGAGCCGTTAAACAACATTCAATTCAATTCAATTGTTTCATCTGTGAGTGCTTGTTCTGCTTGTTTCTCTCTCCCTGTATGCCCCCGAAATGTTCGGGCAAGCATATAGTCGCCGCTTTGTCCGTCCTTTCGTCCTTACGTTCTTCCGCCCGTCCCAATTTTGTCCGGAGCATATCTTAAAACTACTGATGGGACTACAATGAAACTTCACACAATGATAGAGGTCAATGAGAGGAAGTGCAGAGTGCAAGAACCGTAACTATGTCATCATTTACTTTAGAGTTATTGACGTTTGCACTTTTATACTTAGAATTCTTGTCCGGAGCATGTCTTCAAAACTATTTATGTGACTGCAATAAATCTTCACACAATGGTACAGGAAATGAAAGAACCGTAACTATGTCTTCATTCACATTGGAGTTATTGCCCTTTATAATGTTATACCGGAGCATAATTCAAAAACCACTAATGGAACAGAAGTGCAGAGCACAAGAACCATAACCCTATCTTAATTGAAAAAATAATTATTGCCCTTTCAAATTAGAGTTATTGCCCTTTGCAATTTTACACTTGCAATTCTTGTTGCTTTACTTGTGTACATTGCTATGCTACAAGAAGACAGTATTTTATCAAACATAATAACTACCACTGTTGCTTTACTTCCTATGCTATAAAAAGACAATATTTTATAAATTCAAAAATTATAATCGACTGACGAATGTTGCTTTACTTGTGTACATTGCTATGCTATAGGAAGACAATATTTTGCTTTTTTTTTTATAATCTACTTACCACTGTTGCTTTACTTGTGTACATTGCTATACTAAAAGAAGGCAGTATTATATAAATTCAAAACTTATAATCTACTTACCACTGTTGCTTTACATTGTACATTTACAAGAAAATAGTATTTTATAACTTTAATATTTATAATTTAATTACCACTGTTGCATTACTTGCATACATTTCTATGCTATAGGAAGACAGTAGTTTTTAACTTTAATATTTATAATCTACTTACCGCTGTTGCGTTACTTGTGTACATTGCTATGCTAAAAGTAGACAGTATTTTATAAATTCAAAAATTATGACGAATGTTGCTTTACTTTTGTACATTGTTAAATTATAAGGCGGCAGTAAACATTATAATCTACTTACCACTGTTTCTTTACTTGTGTACATTGTTATACTATAAAAAATAGTAGTTTATAAATTTAAAAAGTATAATTTACTTACCACTGTTGCTTTTACTTGTGAACATTGTTATATTTTAAGAAGACAGCGTTTTATCAATTTAAAAATATGGTATGCTTACTACTGTTGCTTTACTTGTGAACATTGTTATACTGTAAGAAGACAGTATTTTATAAATTTAAACATTACAATTTACTTACCACTATTGCTTTACTTGTGTACATTGTTATACTGTAAGAAGACAGTATTTTATAAATTTAAACATTACAATTTACTAACCACTATTGCTTTACTTGTGTACATTGTTATACTGTAAGAAGACAGCATTTTATAAATTTAAACATTACAATTTACTTACCACTATTGCTTTACTTGAGTACATTGTTATACTGTAAGAAGACAGTATTTTATAAATTTAAACATTACAATTTACTTACCACTATTGCTTTACTTGTGTACATTGTTATACTGTAAGAAGACAGTATTTTATAAATTTAAACATTACAATTTACTTACCACTATTGCTTTACTTGTGTACATTGTTATACTGTTAGAAGACAGTATTTTATAAATTTAAATATTACAATTAACTTACCACTATTGCTTTACTTGTGTACATTGTTATACTGTAAGAAGACAGTATTTTATCAATTTAAACATTACAATTTACTTACCACTATTGCTTTACTTGTGTACATTGTTATACTGTAAGAAGACAGTATTTTATAAATTTAAACATTACAATTTACTTACCACTATTGCTTTACTTGTGTACATTGTTATACTGTAAGAAGAGAGTATTTTATAAATTTAAACATTACAATTTACTTACCACTATTGCTTTACTTGTGTACATTGTTATACTGTAAGAAGACAGTATTTTATAAATTTAAACATTACAATTTACTTACCACTATTGCTTTACTTGTGTACATTGTTATACTGTAAGAAGACAGTATTTTATAAATTTAAACATTACAATTTACTTACCACTATTGCCTTACTTGTGTACATTGTTATACTGTAAGAAGACAGTATTTTATAAATTTAAACATTACAATTTACTTACCAATATTGCTTTACTTGTGTACATTGTTATACTGTAAGAAGACAGTATTTTATAAATTTAAACATTACAATTTACTTACCACTATTGCTTTACTTGTGTACATTGTTATACTGTAAGAAGACAGTATTTTATAAATCTAAACATTACAATTTACTTACCACTATTGCTTTACTTGTGTACATTGTTATAATATAAGAAGACAGTATGTTAGGAATTTAAAAATTATAATCTACTTAGCATTGTTTTTGTTAAGAAGACAGTAATATGAACAAGGCAAAGCCTCAAGACGGGCGAAGCTAAATATCTTAAAGAATATGAAATAGAGGATCTTGCATGAGTGCATGTTTAATATTGAATTTATTAAAACAAATGTTGGTTAAAATATATATGATGTGGCGCTGTGTTAGCATAATACTGTATTTTAAATGCACCTGGAGCTGAACAGTAAAGAAAGAACGATTATTCGCATTTGCATATTTATTACACTAGTGCAACATGATAAATATATTTCCCAAACAGGAAGTTATGTAATAAATAAAAATACAGATTGCAAGTATCTGGAATTGAATTGAATTGAATGTTGTTTAACGGCTCATCAACACAGTATATGTTATTTAGAGCCGCCCCAGAGAGAGGGGAAGGATACATAGGGACCCGGGAACCTGCCCTACTCTTATTATCGAATAGATTCCTATGGTTCTTTTACGTGCTCGGAGGATAGACCGATACACGGGACCGCCCGGTTTACGTCCCCATCCGACGGACGAGGCTAAGGGAAAGTGTCTAGCCCAAGAAATTTCAATTAAACTGAACACTGATAGCCATATACATTTAAACTGGATGCAATTACCTTAACAATCACGTCCGTGCCATGTGCATCTTGCCATCATGTGTATCTAGGTCAGACTGTCTTTGTTTCAGAATTTTAACATTGTGTATGATGTTTCTTTGTCTGACTTTGTTTTGAGGGATGTTTTGCTAATGAATATGTTAGAGACTATCATGTCACCCCACTTGCAATGTTAATTTATTTTAAATTACTTTATACTGAATATTAATAATAAATAAAAGGTATTTAGCGACTGCAATGTCACCCACGCCCAAATGTTAAGCGATAGTTATATTGAATCAATCATTGCCTCACCCACCATGTATGAAATTAAGGTAGTACCTAAAGTCCTTAAATTCACTAGGTAAAGTAAAGGTTAGCCACTGTCCCAACTACAAATATGTAATCCTATTAATTAATTCAAATATATTTAGTGTCAATAATAAATGAAAGTTTCGCTACTGTCTTGTCACCCACCTCCAAATATGTAATGCTATTAATTTGTGGTAGATCTTGCCAATCAAAATTTGTAATCATGCTGGTCACATTTTCAGCAAAATGTTTTCAAAATCTAAAATTGCCCAGAGGTATCACTCTAGACGAACACAAACTACACACAGACTAATGGTGCAATTACTTATACGAGTGTTGAAGAATGTGTGAATGGTTAATGCAGAAGGGTAAACTACGAGTAATGATGAAGAGGATACATTTTTTCCGGGTTTGATTATTTTGATTAGACACATTTGGGATGCAGCATCTGCATTTGAAATGCTTGGCAGAGTCATGCAGGATAAGCGATAAGGTTAAGGATATATACAATGCAACTGTAACGAAAGGGAAGCACACAATTGTTCTGAGCAGAATTAAGGACAGCAAGCATGTTCAAAACCATTTACTTATATTGCTTTCAATATGGTCCTAGTTCATGTTATTACCACGGTTACAAGCCAACACTGTTAGATGCCTCCGGTTACCCCTAGCATGTCGGGCAACGTTGTGGCCTTCAAATAATTGTGGCCCACGTTTGAAGCCAAATCCTGAGAGATGCATTATGCTGTAAAACATTCACGTTTTAACAATATTTACCTTTACCTTATTTTATCAAGTGCTTCAACTTGAAACCAATATTCAGGACTTCATTAAACTATTCTTTCCTTCCAACATTTTGTTAGTGATTAATATGAAAAGATGAATACTTAAATAAATCATTAAACCATCAGAAACATCACTCATGAATCACATTTGCCATCCCTTTTCAACATGAAAATAACCGGAAATCAACTGGGGAATAGTATCACCCGAATTTTAGACGTCATCACTTTACCACGTGATGATATTTTGATCACGTGATCCCCCCACCACCCATGCGATCAAATTTCGATAATTACTTATTTTTTTTATAGTAATTATTTATATAATGTTATATTTTTGTGATTAAAGGTATCACGTACGCTTAAAACTCAAAATAAAGACAGACAAAAACAAAAAAAACAACAACAATAAACGTAAAAATAAACTGCTCTTCTACTTTGTTTGCCTAAAACTTTGCACTTCATCTGACGTCTGCTGTCCAGAATGGCGGCGCGAAACTTGACGAAAAATAAAACTCGCATATTATGTTTGCAAAACAAGTAAGTTTTAATACTCGCGTTACTGCAAGAGTGCTTCGCCGGCCGAGGCCTTTGGCCGCGTCTGAGCTTCGCCTGTATTAGTATATTATCAATTTAAACATTATAATCTGTTTGCCGATGTTGCTTTACTTGTGTACATTGTCATACTATAAGAATACAGTACTTTATCAATTTAAAAATTATAACCTACTTGCCGATGTTGCTTTACTTGTATACACTTTTATACTATAAAATAAATACTGAAGCGTCGCAGACTATGTTTTATTGAGTCTGTTCAGTATTTTATACATTCAAAAATGTATGTGTACTTACCCCTTTTGACGTTGAACAGATGTTGCTTTACGTGTATGAAGTGTTTTATATATGTATACATGATTATATAGATGCTGAACATACGGTGGCAGATGTTGTAATTATGTGAGGTTTGTTTCATTATTACTACCTGATCCTATATTATTGAACAAATAATTGAACAATATTAGTATCAATGCATTTAATAATTGGCAATTATAAAACCCAAATGCCCCGGAGCGCTCACCTGATGATCTTCGCAAAGAAGATTTGTCAAACAAGCTTATAATTTCATATCAGATTTAGATCACACAGTCGATGGCGTGCCATCGCAAATTCCCGCATCCGCCTTAACGTGCTCAAGCCCAGCAAGTTTATGGTTATAGGGTGGGGATCTCAACAGGTTCCATGTTATGACCTAGGGGCTATTTCCCCAGGGCAGGGAATGAAATTTGGTTTAAAGTGTCGCATTATTTGTAGGGATGAACATTTCGAGGTTCATACGTGACCTGACCATCCAAAAACGACGAAAGTCGTCCATTCTCACGAATGATTGAAAAAAGTAGAGGGGTCTCGACTAAAAATATACGAAAAATTATACGAAAAAGTAAAACTACAATCCTTTCCGGCTCTTACTAATTATATCTTATCCTAAAAACTTGGAAATATCTATACAAATAAAGTGATTTCTTACCTCACTCATCTGTACCCGATCGATGTCAATGTTCTCAAAACCGTAAATTCAACGTTAAGCCGTATATGACGCGTTCTTGGTTAGACAGGTGGTCATGTAAACAACACAACGACGTCATGACTTCTCCTACAAATTGCCGCCGTATATAAGGCAGAGCCACGTATCCTATCACTTTATCCAACGACGAGTTTATTAAAATAACGACGTCATGACTTCTCCTACAAATTGCCGCCGTATATAAGGCAGAGCCACGTATCCTATCACTTTATCCAACGACGAGTTTATTAAAATAACGACGTCATGACTTCTCCTACAAATTGCCGCAATATATAAGGCAGAGCCACGTATCCTATCACTTTATCCAACGACGAGTTTATTAAAATCAATAATACGCAGACAAAATATTACTAAAAAACTGGAGACCCATATCTCTACTCAATACCACCTATAAAATAGGTTCTGCTTGCATAGCAAACAGAATAAAACCATTCTTGCCATCAATTATCGATCCAGATCAGACAGGTTTTATTTCTGGACGTTATATGGGTGAAACTATATATGTCTTTTTTCATTTTGCAAAAAAAATAAATAAAATGGGCTTATTACTTATGGTAGATTTTGAAAAAGCTTTTGACTCCCTCTCATGGTCTTTTATTCATGAAGTTTTAACTTTTTGTAATTTTGGCGATTCTATTAAATGGTGGGTAAGGACTTTTTATAATAATATTAAATCATGTGTGGCAGTAAATGGTCATGCATCACCTTTTTTGATATAAATAGAGGCTGCAGACAAGAAGTACTGGCCATCTTAATTAGAACAAATAAAAATATTACAGGTATAGTGGTAGATGGTACTGAGTTCTTGGTAAATCTGTATGCAGACGACACTAGTCTCACATTAGATGGCTCGGTAAAGTCATTAAAACATACGCTATTGGTTTTAAAATTTTAGGCAAAAATGTCTGGTCTTAAATATAACATTGAGAAAACAAGAGTTATCTGCTTTGGCGCAAAAAAGGAAGTAATGCTATATTATGCCCAGAGGCTAAGTTAAATTGGGACCAAAGCAATTTCAAACTTCTGGGAATTATATTTTCAACGAATCTGGAGGATATGATACCTTTAAATTATAATAATGAGATTAAAAAAATCAAAGAACTTATATTTAGATGGTCAATAAGAAGGCTCACCCCATATGGAACAATCATTGAGATCAAAAGCTTAAGATTAATCACCTCATATTAACTATCCCAAACCCATCAAAAATAATAATCAAACAGTTAAATTCATTATTTTATGAATATATATGGAATAGTCCAGTAGACAAAATAAAAACATAGTTAATAAAATATGGTGCCACCTTTTTGAAACTTTGTACCCCTTTGCAAAGGCACATGCCAAATTTGGGCAAAATTGTATTGACAACAACCTGAACAAGATAGACAATCCATTTTGGAATGATGTATATAGTTCATTGAGCCAACTAAAAACAGAACTTGCTCCAAATTCATGGAATGAAATATTGATGGAACCAGTTTTTCCCAATGATACAATTAAGACTGGAAGAAATTGTTTATATAGTAAAAGTTATATAGATAGAAATATTATTCTTGTTAATGATTTTGTAGATGAAAATTGTGACTTTCTGTCTTTTGATTTGTTTCAAGAAAAATACGAACACTTTTCGAACTTTATAGAATATGAAAGGGTAACAAGGGCAATAAAATCAACAGTCAGACATTTAGAAATCACAAAAGATAAATGTAAAATATTTGGCCCCATTCAAAACTTAGTCTTGTATCTAATTAAGAAAGATGACAAGGGGTGCAAAAATATTTACCAAACTCTGAATAGAAAAAGAACTGAACCTAAAGCAATACTTAAATGGAATCAAGAAAATTTAGAAAAAAGCAAAGAAGAATGGATCAGTATATTTTCACCACCTTTTAACATAACAAAAGACACATCTCTTATTTGGTTACAGATAAGACTATTACATCGTATTTTAGCAACTAATAAACTTCTTGTTAAAATGAAGATTATTAATATTGACAGGTGCTCATTTTGTAATGCAGACACCGAACCATTAATCCATTTATTTTGGCAATGTAGAAATGTGCAGTCTTTCTGGAATAGAATTTGCGACTGGCTTAAAGGGGGATGCCAACATATTAATAATTTAACATTAAACATAAATACAATTATATTTGGAGATATTGCACTTGATAATACTCTAAATTATCTTATTCTAGTAGCCAAGAAATGTATTTATGCTTGTAGAATAGAGGGGAGATCACCGAGTTTAACAAAGTATAAAAACTCAGTACTTTACTATTATAACATAGAAAAAATAATAGCCTTCAGAACACATTCTATTGATAGATTTAATGAAAAATGGCAAACTTACACTAATTTTATTGAACATAATTAGAACAAGGGTCTTTTAAAATCAATGAAAGTTTATTTTTCCACCTATTTATTAGTTGTTTTTTCTAAGCAATCTGTTTCAGACAATAACAATAGTATATATGTCATTTGTATATAAGAGGAGAAACAATCCGCTTTTTAATATTGACTTAATATAGCATAAATTATCCCCCATTCTTTAGTATGCATAGCATATTGTTGTGGCAGCAAAAATAATAGAGAAAAACCTTTCTCCATCATAGCAGTGGTTGGATTTAATTGTAATATAATGTGTTAATGTGTGTTTATCATGGTATACGCTAGCCAAATATAAATCATTTTACAACGGTAGGACATAAAACTTTGGATGGCTCTTATTTTTATTTTTTTATTGTTGTTTTTTATATATGCAATATGAAAAAGTCTCGATTTGATAAAGGAAGTTGTTAGAATGTTTCTTGTATGAATATTTATTTGGCTGGCTTGTACTATGAATACTTAGTTTCATAGATATATCACTATTACGTTTGCTAATTATTGTACGGTACTACGGGGGATGATTCTCCGACCCCTATGTACCTATGACGGGGAAAGTAAATGGGCCGTCTTTATTATTAAAGATGGCCGAAAAAAACCACAAAAAACAAAAAACTATTTTATGTTTGTGATGTCATATTTTGCCTTTTAATCATCAGGGTAATTATTGTTTGTTTCTATGCGTGTTTTTATTTGACTGTGGTCCTTGAATGCTACATTTCCCGTTTGACTTGTATATCTATTTTTTTCAGTTAATTAATTATCAGAAAGTCTAAGTATTCCCAAGAGAGTTCGAAACAGGCGTTGGGCCATCACTATCGGTTATGAACTATTCTTCGGTTTGGACATTTTAGTGAGCAACTAGGTGACAACAAGGGAAATTAACTCTACGTAGATACACTATACATGTATGTCATACTATTTGTATACAGTTCAGAATGTGCGACATGAAACTCATATGGTTTTGCTTAATGTTCTACCATAAATATGTAAAATGTAATTTGCAAAATGTATTAAAGAGCGACATGTAAATGGAATTACATATTGAATACTTCAAACAATGTTTAAAGGGACTATAGCGGCACAGCCAAACAATCTTTATTATTGGGAGTTCTGAAAAACTTGGAAAAGTTGAAAGAATTATCAAAATCGGATGATAAACAAAGAAGATATGATCGTTTGAAGGGTCTGTAGAAACGGATATAGATGCCGCCATTTTTAGAGCTATGACATCACAGTTCTAAATGACCATATATAGAATATTGATACATATGAACATTTACTCATTTGTAGTGGCAAAAATTAAAGTAACTGTATGAAGAATATGTATAACTAATGGCAATAAAGCTTCATATGACCAGTTAAGGAGTTTGCATTCATTTGCAGTGATTTGTTTTGCTGTAAATTATATTTAGCAATATTCCATATATTGTCATTTGGAACTATGACGAAATAGTTTTCAAAATGGCGGCTCCCATATCCATTTTAGAACAACCTTCAAATGGTCATATCTTTTTTGTTGATCATCCGATTTTGATAATTATTTCACCTATTCGCAAGTTTTTCAGAACTCTCAATAAAAAGGTGTTTGGCTTAGTGCAAAACAACTAAAGATTGTCGACACAGACGTTGTCCGTCAGACACCAATAGAGTTAACTCTTAGTAGTAGATCGTAGATCTAACACAAATGGAATTTACCTATGCATGGATGCAATGTAGGTCTCACTAAACAGTTATTTCCCTTGCCAGTCACGGTAGGAACTTTCTGGAGCTTAAAAAAAAGATCTGTGTTATTCGGTTCTTGTTTATATCTTAAAATGTGCAAATATTTTCTCTTTTTTTTGTTGCAGGTGACACGAATGGAACAAGTTCATGATTTCATACAGGTTAGAATATGCCTGAATGTTTCTGAGCCCAGATCTGAGAATCTAATACTGGGTAGTGATACTTTTGAAAATGTCAGTGAAATGGACAAATTCTAGAGGGTCTCTTCAAATTATTGATATAAAAAAAAGCAAATTGGTCAACCCCGTGTTTTTTGCTGGATATTTCGCGCAAAAGACATTAAGTTTCACAAAGAAAATATTTTTAAGAAAATTCATTAAGTTCTACAGTGGTCCAGAGGGGTCCTGCTACATATGAAGAGCTATGTAAAATTAACTGTGTTGTGAGACGTGTATCTGCATAAAGTGTACACTGCTCAACATAATGGATACGTTCTTATATTCAGAGATCAAAGAATACAGATTGGGCACTTACTCAAATTTCACATAAGCTCGTATGTATGAGTGGCGATTTGTGTCATAAGTCGTAAAGTATCGCCCTAGAGATGAGATTTCCCCTATTAGTTAAACTGAAAATGAGCGAATGTTGTCAATTTTCTAACGCGTTACTAAACGCGTTACACTTGCTTTAGTAACGCGTTACCTAGGTTACATGGACCGGGTAAAACATTTTCTAATGCGTTAGAAACTAGTTGGCAAAACGTTTACTTACCCGTTACATATCACATTAGTAACGCGTTACTCAATGAAAAACTACCGCAATTGGCTAAATCATTCGACTAATCAAAGACCTCGTTACAGTGTATATGATTCTGGCGCCCGAACGGGGTGAGCAATGTTTTTGTAAGCAATGTTTTGAGCGTTTGTTTAAGAATATCTACTAATACATGTATGCAGGATGTTACACATGAATAGTGTATACATGACAATATGTATATTCAGTCATTATACATATTCGAAGGGTCGTCAGGGTCCCCTTATTGTCTTTATTTTGGTAATAGTTTAATTAACAAGAGCTGTCGGAGAACAGCGCAGCTCGACTATTCGATTTTTCAGAGAATAATAAATTATATAGGTAGTATATACCATCAGAAAACAAGGCTAAAACAATGTGGGGTGGGGTTGGGGGATGGGGCTTGTATAGAAACTCGGGCCGATATAAAAGTCTGTGAAAAATTATTACTTTTATCTGTTTTAATCCAAAATTGCTGTCATTTTAAAGAAATTTGTGGTCGAAAGTCAACTCGGGAGGGAGCTGATATCTGGCAATTTTTACTGTGGCCCCTTTTTATCTTTTTTATTGATATTTCATCTGTGTATCTGAATTTAATCTAAATTGTTTTATATGTAAATGATTGCGTTCAAATTAAAATATTAATATCCAAATAATGGAAGATAAAATGAAAACAATTCCCCTACCCCTGTCCTCCATGTGAGGGGAGCCCATTAACCAATGAGGGCAGGGCGGTTGCGCATCCAACATTCAACATAGCTATATATGTGTAAAAAGATAGAACAAATTGAGTTTCGAGTGGGTGTATGGGGGTGGAGTGGGTGGAGGGGGGTGGGGGGTGGTGGAGGGGGAGGGCAACATAGCTATCTGTGTAATAATTGACCAAAACAACACAGAAATATGTAAACAAAATAGAGTTTCGATTGGGTGGGGTGGGGCAACATAGCTATATATGTGTAAGAATTGACCAAAACAACACAGAAATATGTAAAAAAATAAATACAAAAAAATGAGTTTCGAGTGGGTTGGGTGGGGTGGGAAGGGTGGGAAAGGGTGGTAAGGCGGGGCGAGTGAGGTTGGCGCAACATATATATATATGTAAGGAGCTATGTAAGACTTGATGGGGGGAGGGAGCAGGGGATGGGGGGAGGGAGCAACATATAAGTGTAAGAAGCTATGTGTAAGATTGACAAAAAACAACTCAGTAATATGTAAAAAAATAAAAATTAAATAAACATATTCCAGTTTCGACTGAGTGGGGGTGGGGGGTGGGGTGCAACATAGCGGTGGTGGGGGGTGGGCAACATAGCTATGTGTAAGAATTGACCAAAACAACAAAGAAATAAGTAAAAATAAAATAAAATTAAAAAACATCGTGCAAGTGTGGGGCGGGGGGGGGGGGGTGGGTGGAGTGGGTGGGGAAGAGGCAGGGGGCAATATATATGTGTAAGAAGCCATGTGTAAGAATTGACCAAAACAACACAAGAAATATGTAAACAAATAGTAATTAAATAAAAAATATTCCAGTTTCGAGTGTGTGTGTGGGGAGCGGTTGGGGTTTGAGGTTGGGGGCAACATAGCTTTGTGTAAGAATTGACCAAAACAACACAGAAATATGTAAAAAAAATAATTCAAAAAAATCGCATTTCGAGTGGGGGGTGGGGGGGGGGGGGGCGAAGAGGCGAGGATGGGGGGAGGGTGCAACAATATGTATAAGAAGCTATGTAAGAATGAATTTCGAGTATGTGTGATGGAAAAAAACAAACAACAACAACAAAAAAAGGCTCAAAAAAGGCTCCAAAACACACTCCAATTATTGACCTCAAAAATGGACTCCAAAAATTGACCTCAAATCTTACTCCAAGGCTCACTCCAAGATTCCACTCATGCAAAAGAAGACTACACAAGCGTCGTAAAGCCATTGTTTCAGTGTTTGTAAACTTGATTTGCATTGGTTTACGGATCTGACAAGTACTGTGTTACATGCTGTTTCTCTAACGCATTACAGATATATTTTTAACGCGTTACTCTTGGAATGCAAAAAAATGCTTAACAAGTAACATGTTACTGTTTGATTAAACCTTAAATATGTAAAAACTAACGCGTTGCTTTTTTATGTCTAACGCGTTAGAAAATGTTGAATTATCATTTCTTTTTCTGTTGAATATATAGGGAATTTTTCATTTTTAACGCGTTATAAAATCGGGAGTAACGTCTTAGAAATGTATGGATAAAACGTTACTTTTTCTAATGCGTTACTTATGGGACTCATGACAAGAACCTCTACTCATACGTATGATCAGAAACATTTTAATAACAGATTGGAAACTCCTATCTGAACCAATGAAGTAGCTAACATATCACAAGGCACCTTACACTTTTCCTTCTATCCCCTCACTCATTTATTAATTGATTTTGATGAAAATTCATTCAAAAGAATCATAATCCATATAAAAATGGGATTATATTTTTTTATAATATTTGTTTATTTTATTTGTAACATAAGTGCCCATTTCTATTCGATTTTGAGGTTGTATTTATAAGAAGCGGATTAATAGGTTTTACTGGATCACTGATGAACTCTTTCGAAATTTCGACTCTATGCTTACACTTTGTGAGCAACCACCAATGAAAACAGCTGTACCCTTGACCTGTTTAGTAAACAAACAAGAACTTTCTTACATGTCTTGTGACCCCACCTTTTTTTTCTGGTGATTTTTCAAGCGGAAAATTAGTTTTCTATATGAACATTACACTGCTGCATTATCCATACTTGAGTTGAATTTGCAGCAAATCATTAATATGTGACACTTTAACATTGGTGTCTATTGGGAAAATAATAGTGGTTTCATACCTAAATACTTCAAGTTTTGCCAACGTTTAAAGTGTTGAACGAACAGAAACTTTATTAATAATGTGTAAGTGCATACAGACTGTTGAATACTACCTAAATGATGATGTTTTATAAACACGTTGTCATTCAATAAAACATTAATGCATACACAAATGATGGTTTATACAGATAATTACAATGGGTCATACGACTATTCAGGATACAACAAGTACATATAAACTTGACAACGATAGTGAAATATATGTATGCAAAATTATACCAACGACTACTAATACTTTAGCAATTAATGTTGTTGTATTTTGCTTTCAGCACAAATATGCAGAGAATCACCATTACATTACATTACATCGATAATACACACATTTGTATACATATATTGTAATAAACAAAAGACACACTTTTAACGTAAACATACAACTTAAGAATAACAGCAAATGTAAATTCTAAATGTATTTACTTATACACAGTCGATTTTCTAATTTCAAAACTTTATATCAAGACGCTAAGGTTTTGCATTTTTTCCCGCATTTGAAAAGTTCTAAACATTTTATCATGTTAGGGTTTTTCCAAAAATATTTACTGATGTATTGATTTCTTATTTTACTAAACACGTTGCAATCAATAATCAATAACACTGTGGTATTCGTCTTTAAGTTTATTGCACACGGCATATATTCTTTCATGTATTGTACTGACTGGGCAATTTAGCTGAGAGCAGAGGTTATGAAGCCTGCGTATCACAGGTAACAGTCAAACTACTAAATTAAAAAGCAGGCAACATATCCCAAGGGTGATTAAACAATACTCAGAACCTTTCAAGGCTGGAGTAGCGGAACCACCTATTCGAAATTCAAGTTAGAAACCAAAACAAGATATTTGGAAATCGTCAAATGCGATAAATACAAACAATATTGCAGTCTCTGTTGTAATGTAATGCCTCGGTTGTAATGTAATGTATTCACTGAGCTTATTTGAAAGCCTCACTAGTGATTTTATACATTAATACAATGACTTGATAATATCCAAAAAAAATACCTCTAATAATTAGTTTAATTAATTTCATCCATAAACTGTCTCTTACTACATAGTCAAAAGCCTTTGTAGAATCAATAAAACCACAATACATATTTTCGCCTGCATTTATCATATGAGTAATAAGCCCATGTACAACAAAACATTATCTACAATGCTCATATGTTTCCTAAAACTGGCGTGTGCGTCAATGTAAACATACTATCTTTCCAATCGTTCAGCACACGTGTAAATAATTTCCCTAAAGTACAAAGTAATACCTCTATAATTATTAGGATTATTAAGACTACAAGTGGTATTATGTAACCGTCTGACCAAATTTCAGGAAAAATACTGTTTCAAAAACGTTGTTAAACAATGGTAAAAGTATAGGAATAAATGTGTTTTTACCGTTAGCAAAGAATTCATTTAATAATCCATTCGGTCCATAACAACAACCATTTTTAAGGTAAGAAATAGCTTTCAATACATCTATATGACTTATTTCAATATGAAGTTCTTCAAAAATAATTTGAAATTCATTCTTAACATACTTTTCATAAAGTCTAAAATATTAATCTGGCGTAAGACGTGGGTAGCTTGAATTATTAATATATTTAAAACATTGTCCGAATGCAGATATACTAACATTAGATGTTTTAATACCAGCTAATTATTTCAACATGTTCCAGTACAACTTTGCATTTTTAAAACGATTTATCTCTAAATTCGTTGTTACTTCATAATCGTAGCTGATTCTACATTTTTTCTAGTTATATTTTTGTGTTCAGATCTTGAATTGAATTGAGGTTTTAAGGCGCACCAACACATGAAAGGTTATATTAGGCCTAACAGGAATGAACATGCCAGGCTCATCCTTCATGTACATCGAGATAAAATATGGAGAACGGGCCTAGAACCTTCTCTCCCTGAACTGCAGAGTTGCTGCAAATTATATGGTAGACACTCCATTTACGCTGACGCCACGTTTTAGTTTTTCTGCCACTGCTCTAGTGATAAGAGCGAGATGGCACCTGAAACAATGCAGGGGTCATGATGAAGACCTTTAATGAGCATGAACAAAACATGATAAAATGAACATGAATTTGGGTGGGTAGGGTGGGGGTGGGGTCTACCCCTATGCCTTCCCCTCAAACTTGATCTGCAGTGGCCCTATTCTTTGCCCCGTAACCAAACGGGGCTCCCGGAACCACACAGGGCTTACTAAATGTATAATCTTGTTAACATCATATCTGCACTCCCTGTATTTATTTAGACTACTCATAAAACATCTTTTCTCATCGCAATCATCATTAAACCAAGGGTTAGGGTTTCTATTATTATATGTTTGTTTTGTATCAATGCGAGATAGTGTCTTCTTAAATAAAAGATTAACAACGTTTACAATAAAACATTTACAAATTCGTCATCTACAGTACTGAAATCGTTTTCATTAACGCTATTATTGATATTCACCTTTAATGCATTCAACTGGGATACAACCGGCCTATTTGAGCACAAGAATCGGACTCGACTCAAAATCTCATTTTTTTTTTTAATTCCAAAAAAAAAACAATTTTACAAGCAAATTACTATATTTACTTATAGATACGATTTTAATTTTAAACGTAATTTAACAGAAAATATTTGAAAATCACAATTCTTACCCATACTTTTGTGTTGATAGGGTTTGCAAAAAAATTAGATTTTGAGTCTGAGTCTGATTATTGTGCTCAAATATTTGATGAATTTAGACCCTTGTCTGAATCTAGGGATGTTATAAAATCTCCTATAAATTCACTATTCCAAACATATTTGCTATCTAAAAAATTACAATCCGTTTCAGAACTTGTATCTTTGTTTTCATTATTTCCATCAGGTTGTTCATGTTACAGAGTGATAATTAAGGTTAACTCTGTAAGTTGTTTGGAAAGTGGTTTGTACGAGTTGCTTCCCTTTAACTAGATGTTACGCTTGAGTTGGCTTTTACCTGGAATTTTGGTCACATGACTTAATTGTGTTCAGCATATTTTGTGTGTCCAGTTCTCTTTTGTGCAAGGTCAGAAATGGTCAGACATGTTGTTTTTTTTTTGGTTTTTTAGAGTTTCAGTATTTTAAACATAGGTTACTGCAAAGAAGACATGGAGGTTTGTTAATCTCATATTTGCAATTGTTTCCCGTTTAATGTTCGTATGAGTTGATGTAACTTCAATGTCTACAGATTGACTGTTTTGGTAGATCTAAGACAGTCTATGATTACACGTTATTGTACTCAAGATGGCAGTATTAGTTACTACATATTTAATACCATTATTAAATACTCACTATCCTTTCAAATCTTTGCAAAACATATAACAATGTTATTAACTTGCAGAGTTGACTAACTACACAGTAGTGGATGGTAAAGATATGAGAGAATGAGAGATACACTTAATTCCATAAATTGGTAAGTCAATGTATAAAGCTGTGTTGTGTAAAGTGTTACACCAATGTATATATAATCATGTTTTATCATTATTAGCTATAATAGGCCACTAGACACATAAATACTTTGTATATATTCTTTATGAGTCGATACATATGGAATGCATTCTTTATTATAAATACATGTATTTGGGATCATGTGTGTATATGTATTTGTGAACTAATGATTTCAAGATCACATAGTATGCCTTATTATGCATTTCAAAGTGAGTCGTATCTACCATACGAGTTGTATCGTGTCTACGATAATTAATACAGATGTGTATATATAAATGAACCATTGACTGTTTATTTCCAACTCCAGTAGTATCCACATACACACAGTACCGTAGAGAACACCACGTTATATAACTTTCTCTTTGTAAAACCCATGGAGTAACATTTATTAAAATATTTATGTTTATTTTCCAATACAAGTTAATAAGACACTGATCTGTTAAAATATTCGGATCTTCAACAACACAGCTAGTTGTGTTATAGAAGAAAATAGAATCAGAAGCTAATACATAATCACAACCAAGCTACTAAACAACAACATAATATTTTCCAATTCCTGCATCATCAACAACAAAGCCATTTAATATTTGTAATGTTCAATCTTGCTCTTAACCGTATTTGTATTTTTAAATATGAAATAGTATGTTTTAACTAAATGGGAGATAACTCTGTTATTTACATTGGAATACAAAAAGTAAGTGAAAAAGAAGATGAACCTACGCCGATGATTTAAAATACTTCACAATATAAAATGACATTACATTTATTTAAGCTAGATGTGCATAAGGGCTTGTCAAACTTTATTTTTTCAGTATATAATAATAATTCCACCAGAATCACGTTTACATCTTTGCTTTTTCTTAGTTCGATGGAGAACAAATACATCAAAATTATCAACATGAACATTTATTAAATCATTGGACCATGTTTCAGTCAATAAAATATATCATTTTGCTCAAATAATGCGACAATTTCAGTTTATTTCTTCTACGTTTCACTAACCCCTGTATTTTATGTTGGGCACATCTAATGTCCACCTTCACCTGTCCTTCTTAACTAGGATCATCACCACCTAGCTTATCAATAATATGCGTTGATACTTCCCTTTCTGCAACACTGGATCCCAGAGAATATAGGAAATTTTAAAGATACATATAAGAAAATTAACAACCCACAAGTATAAAACATAATCCAAAATGAGCATATGGAGGGATCGGTGCAAGATATGTTTAACTCATATGTACATCTAGTCAACTTGGGAGTGTCCTGCGCAAGCCCTCAATACGTGGGTATCATTTATAATGATACATTAAAATCTGCTTTTTTACTTTATGTAATCCATATGTTAATATATATATATATATTTAATTGCTATCATATGCTTTGATTTCCTGTTTGTTCATTGTTCACATTGTTATGAATATTACGACAGTAAAATAATAATAATAAAAAAAATCAAAGGACTGAAGGTCCCGAGAGTCGCCAAGATTGAACAGTGTCTATCTTCTTCATGAGGTGAAAGGTTTTTAAATATTGAGAAAGTAAGACTTTTGTTTTACCCCACCCACATCACCAAATATTGGCCGCGATTTTTCAAAAACGGCCGTGCAAAAGACGGCTGCACGGTTGGCTGCCTAATAACTTCCCCTCTGGAAAATAACCGATAGTATGAATCAAATTGATTACAATGTACAATAATACGAATCTAATTGAGTACGAAGTACGAAATTTCGTAGGAGTTGTCGTTCTTGAATTCATTCTATAACAGACCTATGATTTTCGAAAAACCGATTTTAGCAATTTTACGGGAGTTTTTCACACAATTCCGTGGGGCCGGGAGGAGGGTTAGAATTCCGTGAGATTTCATCTCACGCCGTGAGGTATCACATGTATGCTGAATTACCTGGGCTCTTCATTGGACCAAAATATTTTTAGCCATATTGGCTAAACCACCTCAATTTTCTTTAGCCAGTGGGATTTTTGTTTAGCCATTTTTGGCTAAGCTTTTTTAGCCATTTTAGCAGAATTCAATACAATTTCCGATTACATATTTGTATAATTTTCTTATCATTACTAAATATGTATATATATTCTTCTTCTTCTTCTTTTACAATAATGGCAAATAATCAATTAAGATTTTATGGCCATGCGTTGGGGTTAAAAAAAGTGAAAGATTGTCAAGTTTCCCAAGCTACTCAATCCACCCAGGAGAACAAGACAATGTGATTAAAACTAGTGCGAATAAAATAAGCCTATAAAAATGCCGATAGTAATGTACAAGAAGACAAGAATATTAGCTGTGCAGGTTAAAACATAAAACAGGATAGTATATAATTTACTATGGGAATGGCAATGTAGCCAGCCCTGACTTAAATCCGAGGATCGAGTCAGCACTGACTACATGCGATGGTAGGGAATTCCAAGCTGTAATTGTGCGAGGAAAGTATGAATATTTATAATAGTCAACTGTGGTGATGGGTTTTTGATATGCTAGATGATGATTGTGTCTGGTTTGACGGGTATATGGCGTTAAGTACTGAGAAGGGAGGTTGTAAACTATTTTGTAGAAAAGAGAAAGGCGACTGGTTTGCCTTCTGTGTTCAAGAGAGTCCCATTTCAAGTTTGATAGTATATTGGTAACCGTGCCCGGAGCCTTGGAATAGTTGTTGCACACAAATCTAGCAGCTCTCCGTTGTACCCCTTCAAGTTTCTGTATATCCTTGATATGATACGGATCCCATACAGAGGAACTGTACTCGAGGGTTGGTCGGACTATGGAGCAGTATGATACTTGTTTAGTTTCGGGTCTTGCAGCGTGTAGGTTGCGTTTTAGGAATCCAAGGCTTTGGCTAGCTTTATTTGTGACTTTGTTGACATGTGGGGACAATGATAAGTCTGATGTGAATTCCACCCCTAGATATGTAGCTTGGTTTACTGTTAATATTAAACCAAGTTGACAGTTTCTAACAGTTAGATGGTTACATGAACATGGTTAAAACTTGATTTTAATATGTTGCCTCTATTATCACCAATGCCTCTATTATTTGTCACAGTTGGGGACATGTTCCAATGATAAATGTTGTAAGAAAACATAATTTTAAACATACATGCAGGTTCATTTTTATGACCTTTTTATATGTTGGTGCGTCGTGTAACCCTTCAATCAATCAAGCAATCAATCAATCAAGAAAGCAACCAAGCATGTACCCATGATGAAAAAAACGGATGACACAGTTATCGTTCTGTTTTGTGTGGCCACGCATACGGCTTGGTTTCAATGCGCGAAAACAGATGACAATGTTTTGTTTACATGTTGTTTACATGTACGTATCCATTATCACCGGACCTGAACCCTGAACTTAATCATGATTCTGTATGATGTCTCGTTAGGACGATAGGGGCATTTCCTCTGATACTTGAACAGACTGATAATATCTATCAAAAACGTGCAAAAATCATCTAGGTCCGATAATTAACACTAGAGTTATGGCCCTTGATTTAGTATTAAGGCGTAATTACAAAATTACGTTTGTGCTTTCGTGGTGTATAGTCAAATAGTGCCTAATAAAAAACGTTCCCTGCCTTACTAGTGATACAAAATGCCCACTTTCGATTGCTTTTCCTTATTATTACCTATAAGTCATCCGAATGATGTATTTATTAGTGTTTGTTTGAGATATTTAATTATAATTGACATAGACAGTATAGCGAAAGTAGAAATGGGGTAAATCTATCTGTGACGTGTCAAAGTAAAACGTGACGTCATTGGTTTTTTTTCTTACATGATACATGACCCCCTGTTTTTATTGCATTTTTATATCGGCGGACGTTCGATCGTTTGATAGATATGTGTTTTAAAATTGTCTACGGAGAAAAATGCGCATTGTATTGTTTCTTGACATACATTCGTCCTATATAGAACGAAGAAGGAAAATCAATGGTGCAATGACACATAAAGAGAGCTAAATGGGATAATTCGGTGTAATTGTCCAGAACACCTGTTATTGTTCCTATACAACGCGCGTAAGTTAACTAGATTCGCCATTGTCAACACCCAGGAAAAAGATCTTAATTCCACAGCAGCGTATTTATAAACGTAATCTATGTTTATATAAGTGTTTATCTGTTTCTATACAACGCGCCTGTGTTACCTAGATTCGCCATTGTCAACACCCGGCAAAAAAGAACTTAATTTCACAGCAGCGTATTTATAAATTTAATCTCAGTTTATATAATTGTTTAACTGTTCCTATACAACGCGCCTAAGTTAACTCGATTCGCCATTGTCAACAGCCGGTGAAAAAGAACTTAATTCCATAGCAACGTATTTATAAATGTAATCTAAGTTTATATACTATTGTTCGGGGCGCTTATTTCAGCCAAAGTTTTTTTTTACTTTTAAGACAAAATTCAAATAAGACCTAAATAAAATGTATATCCGCGAAACAGACATTTGTAGTGGTAAATAAAAAAACCTTACTTTTCAAAATCGGTTCAGAAATAAAAAATCCACATGCGGAAATTGTTTTGATAGGGCATTTTCAATGCAAAATCCTGCTGCATCAGAGAATTTTGATTATCAGAGAATTTTTATCCAAAAATTGTTTTAATGTGTTGGATTTACATTAAGACACTCTGAACGTTTTATAATAAAGTATAAGGTTAAACTGAAGTTATCTGAGATTTCATAAGTTTCTGCTGCCCCAGCACTTGAACAAGGAATTAACATGGACCCCACCCCCACTCCCCCCCCCCCCCCCACCCACCCACCAAAAGAGCATTTTGGCTGTAAAGTATTGAATTCTCAACCGATTTTGAAAAGTAACATATTTTTATTTACCACTAAATATTCCAGTTCTAATGCTGTATTATATATGTCCGTATTCATACAATTGCTCATGCTATTGCCGAAAAACCTTTGGCTGAAACAAGCGCCCCAAACAATAGTACTTATTTTTCCATATGGTTAGTTGCTCTGGTTGTCTTACCTATTCATCAGCAAATCGATATTCCATATTATGGTAATTTAAATCAACATTGTTAGATAAACATGACGGTTTCCATACCCGTTTCAAACAATCTTGAAATGGTAATATCCTATTTGTTTATTATCCGATTTGGAGAATTTTTTCACCCTTCTACAATTTGTTTTTAAGCGTCTCCGTGGCCGAATGGTTAACGACTGTGTTGTTAACTTTCGCCGCTCAGCGTTGCGGGTTCGAAGCCCACTGGGAGCTCGACTTTTAAGTGCGGAAGTGTCGATTCTTACGGATGGCGGGAGGTGTACAGTACTGGTTCGACCCAGGAAAAGTGGGTTGTCTGCCTTCACTACAAAACATCGACCGTCAGATATAACCTTACACGTGTTGAAAATGACGTTAAACAGCATACAAACAAACAAGTTTTTTTCAGCTTGTTTGAAAAAATGACAACATTGCCTTTAATATCATTTTGCCATTCGCCTTCGGCTTAGTATTGGTTTGTTCTCTTGTTGCTCAGGCTTCTGTTAAGTCATTGTTTACTTGCTTTGTGGCTTACTAGGCTTTTGTTTGTATATTCATATATACATAATCGTCTTTGCGTTATACTTATATTGTCTGTTGCCTTGTTTGTAAGAGAATATAACCTGGCGGGGATATTTTGATTGACACTGTCCGGTTTTATTGGGATGACTATAGGGCCACAGAGAGTTTTGATGCAGCCTAGACCTGGTTTAAACGCCTATAGGCTTTTTGTGACACTGACCGTTCCAATGCGGTAGCCATATTGTCGACCATTTTATGTTTGTGATGTCATATCGAGAGCTTAGAGAGCTAGTTTGACTACTTATAAATAAAGAACAAGAAAAAATAGGCTTCCACTAAGCCCTCGATATCTTACGTTTTATTCATCCTTTATCTGTTTAAATATTGTTTGTTTCAATGCGTGTTTTTGGTTGACTGTGGTCCTTAAAGCTACAGAGTCCCTATATCAATCGATTTCTTCTTTGTATGCGTGTCTTTATTTGTAACTTCATTTCACCAGCTCATTTCGAAATCGGTTATTTGAGCGAGCAAATATAGCGCAGGAAATCATTTACTGTATATACATCGACCAGTGCACATCGTACCTATACAAAGGTAACAGTAATTTTTACAAAAAAAAAAGTTATCTTCTTTCGGGGCTCGAACACACGACCTTCTGATTTCAAGCCCGGTGCTTTATCCACTGAACTACAACGCTACTTAAGAAAATAGTATACTAACTACCATATATTATGAGGCAAAATAACTTAACATATTTGAACGCAACTAAAGATGGATCAATAAATATGTAGTCCATATTGTCGCACGTGTAAATTAACATTGCCTGGTGTAATAATGTATGTTATCAATATGAAACTAAAACTTCGCCTCAAATCAACTAAATCTCGACTTGTTATTTAGCACTTGATGAGTGTGTGTGCGCGCGCTTGTTATTACGTAATGCCTATTTAGAGTTAAAAATGCTACAACATACCAATAAATAGCAGTGGTCTAGTGGTTCAGCGTTCATCTTTCAAATCTTACAAGTTCAAGGCTGTGGTTCAAATCCCGTTCCGGGCAACTATTGTTTTATCACATATATTCTGGAGCCGTGTATATATCGATGTTACCTGTACGAAGGCTAAATAAAAATACGAACTTTTACGCATCGATTTCTGCTTATATACTGACTTTTGGGGTGTTCGTCGATTTGAAACTACTTCACACGTGACTCATTCATATTCAGGAGTTGTTACCAGTTAAAATAGGGACTGTACAATGCTACATTTCCTGTTCGACTTTCACATCCACTTTTAGAATTTTCTAAACAATTATTTAACATTTTGTGTACTCCATCTAGTTTAGAAGTATGTTAATTTTTACGTAACAGCAAATAAATCACATATTTGATCGTATGCAGAACAACACACATTCCATTTCATCATACTTTTTATTGCCTAATTTCAATATTTTTAGGGAGAGGAATCAGTCCTTTATTATTCATTCGAACTATTAACTCATATATATATAATCATTTCTATTCCTCAATCCACCAATTTCAAAGTCGCGACCCTATCTTCTGCCGCCAGAATATCTGAAATTCAATAAAAAATAAATAATTATATACGAATATTCCTCAGCCCATTGAGTTACTGAGAGTATAATTATCTTATAAACACAGCCGTTGGATGTTTGGTTTGCTCAACCACAAGATATGTTTTGCCATGTTACTGTATATATAAATCTTAGTGGTTGAGTGACCTCATGTTTTAAGTTCCACCAACATAGAAAGTTATATAAAGACTGTATTTGACATGACATAATAAACTAAATGCTGACAAAAGGTCACTTTAATGCTGTACATATAGCTGTATATATTAAGGATTCGATTTAAAACTACTACACAGTGGTATTTAAAATTTAAAATGCATGCATAACTGTTGTGTATAGCCCTTTCTTTGATTGTTTTTCAATGAATTAAAACAGTTTTGATAGAAATATATAGTTTTAAAGTACATCATTAAGACGAACAATGCTACAAGTCATCCCATTTACATGATAGTATGACATTGTCAACTATTTATATGCGTTTACGTTTTGATAACAGGAGTATGAAAGGAGAAATTTGGAAATCGCCGAACACGATCAATGTAAAACAATATTGCAGTTTCTGTTTGATTGAGACTGTTCATGAAAGGTAGTGATAAATGCTAACTACCGTTCACGCCCTCTAGCCCCGTGTTGATCAGAACTAAATACTTAAAATGTCACTAGTACGAAATGTTGAGCCATCCCGAAGATGGTATGCGCATGACGAAAGATGGTATACATATAATACGTTTGTTGAAAACGTTTCGACGAAGCTTATCTAACGTAGTATATACTTGTATTGGACCATTTTGAGTAAATGATAAGCAAACAGTAAAATATCAATTGATGCATATATGCTACTCAGTTAAGCCGGTCTTGCTGAATTCTAGGTATTTAAAAAAATCATAAGTATTGTAACATAACCACACAAACAAATCAAAAGGAAATGTATCATTCACAAACACCGACAAGCAAAAACACGCATAAAAAGGGAAAGTAGAAGCACATAAAAAGGGAAAGCAGAAGCCAATACAAAGGGAAAGTAAAAGCCAATAAAAAAGGGAAAGTAGAAGCCAATAAAAAGGAGAAGTAGAAGCCAATAAAAAGGGAAAGTAGAAGCCAATACAAAGGGAAGAGAAGCCAATACAAAGGGAAGTAGAAGCCAATACAAAGGGAAGTAGAAGCCAATACAAAGGGAAGAAGAAGCCAATAAAAGGGAGAAGTAGAAGTCAATGAAAAGGTCTAGTAGAAGCCAATACAAAAGGGAAGTAGAAGCCAATAAAAAAGGAAAGTAGAAGCCAATACAAAGGAAAGTAGAAGCCAATACAAAGGGGAAGTAGAAGCCAATACAATGGGAAGTAGAAGCCAATAAACAGGAGAAGTAGAAGTCAATGAAAAGGGGAAGTAGAAGCCAATAAAAAGGGAAAGTAGAAGCCAATACAAAGGGAAGTAGAAGCCAATACAAAGGAGAAGCAGAAGCCAATAAAAAGGGAAAGTAGAAGCCAATACAAAAGGAAAGCAGAAGCCAATAAAAAGGGAAAGTAGAAGCCAATACAAAGGAGAAGTAGAAGCCAATAAAAAAGGAAAGTAGAAGCCAATACAAAGAGAAAGTAGAAGCCAATAAAAAGGGAAACTCTTTCTTAATAGAAATATACCAGTGTTTACTTTATATCATAAATTGCAATTAAAGTAATAAAAGTAAACTAACCGGCGACCCACGTATCTAAGTCCACCACGTCCATTCAACGTCAATCCGCTTCCACCATCTCCTTCTCCATTTCCACCGACATAAAACCCAAGTACAGCTAAAACGTAAATGCGATTGTTACATACGCTAATACAATGGTTTCCATCATCTAGACATAACTATTTCGGCTCGATGGGACTAATGCCAAGCAGTTGATCTGCTTCAAATGTCATGTACTACCATTGAAGTAGATATAAAAGTCAAACAAGAAATGACAAACAACACTTACAAAGATGAATAAAAGGCAAGGTATGACTGCAACAAGATGGACCAAGTGGAGACAACCCACCAAGAGAGAAACACGAATAAATATTTTTTCAAATATATTTACAAGTTGAATATATAAACAAATGAATCAATATAGATATAAAATTCGAACAGGAAAAGCAGCATTCAAGGACGACAGTCAACCACAAACACACACGGAAACAAAGAACAAATTTGAAGATGAATAAAAGGCCAAATAAGACATCACAAAAACAAAAGGGTTGACAATAAAGCTACCGCCTTGGAACGGTCATTGGCAAAACAGACCGATGACAATGTAATAATTATTAGAGTTTATTAACGAATTTAAATACACGTTTTATGAATAACTATTCACTATCATTAAAACTAGACTGTTCGGTTTTAATCATCTGTGTTAATATAAAGCTATATCCAAGCTTTGATTGTCATCTCAAAGCAATTAAAAGCCGAGTTCCTTCCGGTACAGTTCACTGTGTCAGGCACTAATACTTCACTTCAGCGAATTCCCTTCCACGGATTTCGACAATGCTAACATGCACGTCCCTCATTAGCGATGGCTGTTCGTCCCGGTATCCTACTTCCGGTGACATAGTTTCAACGCGACGCCAACTCGCACGACCTTTTCCGGCGATGGCTCCAGTCCCGGTATTTCACATCTGGTGACACTTGCCTAGAGTCTCGTTACTACTACCCGGTATGTCGCCCAAATAGCGAATGCTGCGTTTCACGCGCCCTATGACTGCGTTTCCTTCTACGACCCCGTAAACCACGCTCCCGACAATACGCTCTACACCCGCTCCTAGCGTATTTACGGCTACAAAATATATACTCAGTCTTACCATGTTATCAAAACAGGTATTCTACAATAGCACTTTTGTATCACCATACATAATAACTGACTGCAATAAACCCGAATTATAAACCTTCTTCGAATTAATGTTTTGCTAACTTTTAACAAAACGTGTAATACAATTAGAGACGTAACTTAACAACAATGAAATCTCACAATCCTATATGTAACTCAAAACTTAAAACATATTCTAACACGACCTCCGCAGTCTTTCATATACACAAAGAAGAGAGACAGCTGTGTTTTTCTACGATAAAATACAGCTGTTCCATTAATTCCCCGCGTATATTTCGTCCGTTGGAAGCGTCACGTTACATGACGTCACTTGGTAAATATACGTCATGAAGACAAACTCAACAGTAATTTTAATGAAATGTTAATTACAACAAACTTGCCATGCTCCCAAACCGTGCACACGCACGCTATAAACCCATCATATGCATCAGTACTGTATATAATATTAATAAGCATCTTGAACAAGGTGAGAACGTTTGACGTCATACAGCGCAAGCTATGACTTAATTGTTTGTCACGTGACTACTAGTGTTTCGAAAAGCAGAACTTTGCATACGGGGGCGTCCAGTGGAACAGCCTGTAAACATAGCAGCATGATTACCTTGACCTCCGAGATAATATATAGTGCCCCAACAATAGCGTAAACAATGGCGTTATTGTTGTGTTAGAATCGAAATAATAAATACGTACCTGTATTTTATCGATGAATAAAATACAGTTAGTCGTTCGGATGCGAGTAATTAAATCACTCGTGCTAACGCAAACGTGATTTATTTACTACGCATCCGTACTCTAAAACACAGGTACATATTTATTATTTCTTAAATAATTCAATCGTAAAGATTTAAATTGATTTTCAGTCAGAGACAACATGACTGAATGAATGACTGGTTTCATTCCCGCTAACACATTATATTTGGTTATAATGGTACAGCGAACTCAGAGGGATTGAATACTAATGACACTATAATAAACAACTTCAGAGAGATTTACAATTTACGCTGCACATTAAACAATACAAACTCCATATGCAATGAATTAATGACAGTTAGAAACCACCGTATACAATGTCCATACCATCTGAATCGCGTATTCCATTTATTCAACTATCTACAGTACAACTGGCTTTACCAATAACGTAAATATATACTATAATATATCAGACAATAATTTGCTTATATATCCTGCTGTTTTAAAACGTACTAGAAATAAAGCCAATATCCTTCAAAACTATCTAGATTTTCACAGGCAGATATTTACTTCAGAACAACAATTTAAATTGTCAATAATTTACAACACAAAAGAATAAAATGAAACATGGCTCACCCATACTGCCGTAATTTTGCTCTCACTGACCACCCAAGTGTGCTGCTGTTATCTTTGTGACATCCATTTTTATTATACCTCACGTTTACACTCCTGTATAAATTGCCCATACCCTTAGCGTGAAGCATTTTTTACTGTTCACCGGTAAACAATTTTTACTGTTACACGATTGTGACGTCACGGGAAGTATAAACATAGTTTTTGGGCAATTGTAAATCGGTGGACGCTTATTAAAATACAGTTGAAGTTATGTCAATCGTAAGACGCTTGGTTTATCAAACGACAATAAAAAATGTGGCGAGCAGATTTGTTACTTTAAATCAAAACTAAAAAAAAAAATATTGCGATTTTCCCCCTCGTATATGTAAATTTTAATCAAAACATTTGTTCGGTATAATAAAATAAATATTGCATCCCAGTGAGAGTGGCAGTGGATATTGTCAACCTTCGGAAAAGTAATGTCAACCTCGTCTTCGTCTCGGTTGACATTATTTGCCTCAGGTTGACAATATCCACTGTCACCCTCACTGGTATGCAATATTTATATAATCATTTTCACACAAATTTATTCAGCCACAACACGTCTAACTGGCTGAACACGCCATCCATACAAATATCATGTTCTCCGGACTTTTCGTAAAGCTCGCTGTGACGTGGCTTTCAACTCTATCTTATGTCAACATTATGTCAGGAATGCAGACATTTAGGCCCTTACTGGTAAATATCGGCACTTTGAATAAAAATACTTGATGGATTTTGATGAAATAAAAGCAAAAACGACTTATTCTTTATCAATAAAATGAAATATCGTTTATTAGATACATGCAGCGATTAAAAATGATGCGCAAATGATGGCAAAACTCTATCGAAATTCCTATTCAAAATCGGGGAAAATGAAGTCCCGACAAAACACAGTTAAAAACTCTATGTACATTTTATACACACATATTATTACAATGACATCACAAACATAAAAGAGTTTACAATTAATAATAGTGATTTAATGTCATATTTAATACGAAATTAAGTAATTAGTATATATAGCATCGTCATTTATATGTTTATATAACTATCTGTAGTATGGTTGGTGAAATTTCCTTTGAAGAATGCAACACAATCAATCGTTTAATTCAGAATAAGGGGATGAACGTAAGCTCTGTGTGTTTAAATGAACCGGCTCGCTGAGAACAGACTCTGTCTATAACTTAAAACATTAATTTATGGATTGAACAATATTTAGATCTTTCTAAGGGGTATGAACAACAGTATGATTGTTTAAAGAGCATGAAGCCCGAAGGGCTTGACGTTAACTTTAAATTAGCTAATGTTGTTCATACCCCGTAGAAAGATCGAAACATCGAACTCAATCCTTATATTTACTATTTACTTATATGTTTCTTCTATTTGTTTTTCAGACTTTAATAATGTAAACACGTTGTATACGTGTTAAAATGGCGTTTTAAAGCTGTAATACGTACTGTTGGAACATCGGCGTTAAAGCTGTAATATGCACTGTTGGAACAGCGACGTTGCCAACATTGCACGCCTTTTTATGTCAAATTAGTTAGACGACGTTACATCACACAAACACAAACAAAAAAAGTTCATTAGACGAATCAACTGGACCATTTTTTGTTTTAGCTCCGCCCCAAAAATAAATGTTATTCTCTTGTAATTGAGGCGCAACAAGACGCAGTAGTTTATTGCAAGCATGCGCAGTAGAAATGTAAATATTTGCAGATGAAAACAAGAAACTGTTTCAAACGAATAAATGATGAATACATATTATGATGATAATTTTGTTACAACAATACATTTTCCGGGGATATGTTTTACAAGTTCTTATCGAATGGCCGGAGGAACGATGCAAATAACTTTAAACAATTATATAAGAATCTATGGAACTTAAAGACCATCAAAGACATATTCTGAGAAGCCATTAACATATACTGGAGAGGTGATGCCGGTTATATTATAATGATGCGGATTGACTGTAAACTATAAACAATGCAAATATATGTTTCCTCGAAAGTATGTCAGACAATATTCACAATGAGTTATAATAAACAGAAATATTTGTAAAACGTTTCGAAATCTTCTAGAAATGCACTCAGATGTTTCAAACCAAACCAAAAGTCATTCGAACCGCGACAAATATCCAGATTATGACATAAATATATATCACATAAAAGCATAAACTGAAACAATGAAAAACTTACATGTTACTGAAGATAACACCACGAGTGCCACCAGTACAAGGACCAACATTGTAAACTTCATCTTCTTTTTTCTTTTTTGTGATATGTCTTTTTCTTCTTCAAGTTGTCTTCGTTCTGCTTACATGATGTGATAAGTAGAAGGTGTAGAAGTTGACAACTGATCGAGAATGTTGAAGATAATATATATGGGTGTTCGGCAATTATGCAATACCTCATTTTTCATTAAAATTTGAGGTTAAAGGAGGAAACAGTATAGGACCCTGATTGATGTTGAATGTTTAAGTTTTATTTTTTAAGTTGCTGAAACAGGAATGCATGCATCACATAAAAGCACACATTTTATGTGACCTAAATATTTGACAACTTCTTTATGGAATCGTTTTACGTTCTTCCGCATCTGTCGCACGTAAGTAATGGAATTTATGAAGCAATCAAATCATTGTATATTTGTTTTAGTTCAATTAGTTTTCATAATTGATATTTTCCGATTAAAACGTCAAACAAACACATCTGGAATAGAACATCATAAGTATAGATTTCGTGTACAGTTGAAACCCTTTCGTCGTTACAAGGAAGACATCACATTATACTGAGTATAAAATAACCCATTTTTGCAATAAATTAAGAAATAATGATCAAAACTTTCAGTGCGTATTGAGCAATACTGTATTGATTTAAAAATTGCATCTTTATAAGACCGTCATCTGCGTACTTGTTGATAGAACTTACAATCGATAACTGTCCCATCGTAAAATGTGCACATGTTTACTTCGACTTCGACGACATACTCTGTTGAACGTAGCAATCCCGCCAACAACAGTCAAATTTACAAATATGTACACCGTTTCTAAACCAACTCATAATTTATTTTACGCATATTCAATCACTGTTATCTTAATAACCTGACAATAAACCTAAACTTTTAATCGGCACATATACAGTATTATATGATATCAACACCTGCATAAAGTTTTAATTGACAGTTTTGTAGTGTATTTTAGTGTTAGTTTATTTAAATTAACTATATAACGTCTACATGGCAATGTGAGTGCGGAGGGGTGGGGTAGTGGGCTGGGGTATGGATGGACGGGTGTATACACATATACATACATTCTACGTGCATATATGTGCGTTCATGCTTGAGCGCGTTTTTTACTGATGTTGTTATTTTATGAACAATTGTAAAACTAAGTTTAGCACGTGACTATTTTATAACATTGAATAAGACAAAGGAATCCCGCTTGGACGTTGCGTCATATTGTAAAAACGAACTGTTATTTATTTTATGATATTTAATGCCGTAGATGAGTACAGTATACTGTTTTTAACAGCAATTATTCATATTTTAATATTGTAACAGTTTTGAATAATACGAATGAGAAAGCTGCTAACAGCACTTCTCCTTGTCTCTAGCTCTCATTACGTGCTCATGCCTTAATTCCATTAAGCGAGGGGAAAACTTATATTAGTAATATTTTATTACAGATATTTCGACGATTAAACACGTTTAAAAACATATTTTACTGAAAAAAAACGCGATAACATGTTTAAAATTATTTATAAAATGTTTTAATTTTACAATATGCAAACTGTTTAAGTCGAAAAAAGGTTTTATTTAATACCCCAGCCAACCCCGTTTTCGCCTCTTAGAGATGGGGTATGACAGTTAATACTCGGACCGCGTAATTTACTCTCATCTTATTACCTTCTTTCCTCTTTATTTATATTATTTATATTCATGTATATTCATACAATAAAATACATATTGATTTATTTAAATAATAATGTGCAAAAGGTCACATTTCGTTTATTGTGAGTTAACATGTTAATTGTCTTATTCTGATTGTATGCCAAAAAAACGGGAATAAACGAGAAAAAAACGAAGAAAAACAAATTTGAAACCTTCAAATATCTCACCACACATATAGACACCACTAGAATCTGAAGCGGACGCTCTATCCATATCGCCATAAAAGCTAGCTCTGCGGCGAGACAGTAGAAACGCGCTCATAAACATAATAAACATATACATGCACCCCAACTGAGTCCTTCTACAGCGCTTTTGGCAATAATACAATAATAAATAAGTAATAAAAGCACAAAATCAATTGTAAAATTTGTATATTTTCAATATTATAAAGAGTGAAACCAGCTACAATCAAAATGGTTTTTGAACTTGAGAGATTTTTTGCTACGCCTACCAAGTAGGAGTTTGATTCAATTAAAAATGATGAATTGGCAATTTCAGGATCACACCCTACCTACTCATCTTCTACTGTTCATGGTTAAAACATATACTCGGTAAAAAACAAGGAAAAGGTGTATAAAGTCATATAAAAATAAAACTAGTGGACAGAATTTAATTATCTTTTTTTAGTAACCAAGGTCTACCCTTCCCGGTTAATTTGGTACCAGAAACATTAAATTCCAAACAAGATTAGATTTTAAAAAGGATCGCGAACACACAAAGGGTCTGTAAAAAATGTTGCAAAGTCCATAAAATCAATAACAGTTACAGACATTCGAGTAACCAATAAAATAATTATTATTTTTTTGCAAACTTTCATTGTTAACGATAATTATTGTTGATTGTTGATCTATTGTGAATTATTATCAACTGAGATAATAAGGGTTATGGTCGAATGTCATGGTTGAGCGATCATTGTACGGGTTCGAACACTGCCATGGTCCAACATTTGTTGACAGAGTATATTAGACTAGTACCGCCATTTCAAGGAAAGGACGTTGACCAATATTTTCTTCATTATGAGAAGATTGCTGAAAATTTGAAATGGCCGATAGAACATTGGACTTTACTTTTACAGAGAGTTTTAATTGGAAAAGCCCGTGCGGTTTACACTCAGTTAACTGTCGAAAAAAGTTCCTCATGCCAAAATGTTAATGATATTGTCTTAAAAGCTTATGAATTGGTTCCTGAAGCATATAAGCAGAAGTTTAGAAATTGTAAGAAAGAAAGTGATCAAATTAATTGCAGACTGCCTGTCTCGTGTTTTAGATACTTGTGTATGTTTAAACAAGTGTAATTTAGTATATGTGTTAAATTTCTCCGGCCATGTTTAGTTTAATGAACATGTTTATGTTTATTTAAAGCTAAATCAATACACAATACTAGATATTTACAATTCAAACATTGCAATATCTGTGAAAAGTAAGATTTTATTTGATGACATAGACAACTTTGAACAGGTAAATTAATCCATGGGTATTTGTCTATTATCTGACAAAAGTGGTGCAGCTATAAAATGCACATTTACCTCATTTGTCCGTGCAGTCACGCAGTGGTAAAATAGTATCTACGTTATGCTAATAATACTTATTTTTACATACAACTTACATGCATTGTTGCATGGCAGGGCCCCTGGGTGCGGAGCCAAAAATAATGTTGCTCTTGCATCATATGCTGAAGTCATACCATAAGTTTGGTTGAATTTCGTTCAGCGGTTTAGGAGGAGATACGGTAACGGATGGACAGACGGACAAATGGAGGCGATTTTAATATTCCCTGCTTTTTTCAAAAACTTGGATATAAAAATAATTGACCCATTGCTACCCTTCCCCTACCACCATCATCATCATCATGTTGCATTTGAGACATAATTACAAAAAGAAATACCCCAATTCCCTCGCCACCAGGCAGACTTTCGAGTTCGAAATAATAAAATCGTTTGATATGTTGTTTAATCTTTCATCATGTTCATAGCAAATTACATACACCGTGTTATGTGCAAAATATGGAAAAATGACAGCGTAATTGAATTGTTAGTGTATTTGACGTTTTGATCCCCCTGAGGGCCCCTGGGTGTGGAACCATCATCATAATGTTTCATTTGAGACATAATTACCAAAAACAAAAACAAAACCCGCCACCCACTACCCTGGGCCCACACCCCCGGGCAGGCGTCCGAGGTTGAAATAATAAAATCGTTCGATATGTTCTTTAGCTTTAATAGACGATTACATACACCAAGCTATGTACAAAAATATGGATAAATGACAGTGTAATTGAATTTTTAGTGTATTTGACCCTTTGACCCGCCCAGAGGGACCCTGGGCTCGGAGCCAACAATAGTGTTGCTCTTACATGCCGTCATCATATGTTGAAGTCATACCCTTAGTTTGGATGAATTCCGTTCAGCGATTTAGGAGGAGATGCGGTAACGGACTGACTGACTGAGGCGATTTAATTTACCATTTTTCCCCCAAAAATATAATAAAAGGTATAATAAAAGGTCAAATAGGACATCACAAACACAAAACTGAACGGTCAGTGGCAAAAAAAGGCCGCTGGGGTTTAAACCAGGTTCTAGGCAATATAAGTAAAACACAAAGATGTTCTCGTATATATAAGAAGAGAGTATTTTAGCAATTTAAATATTATAATCTACTACACACAACATGTTCCCCGACCCCATATTGACAAGGAGTCTGATCACGTCAGGCATTTTCTAAAACTACTATATATTAATAAAGGTATTGATTTCATTGACATGCCTAGTATTTTTCGGGATACTCATGTAGTTGATTCTATCCCAAAATATTTCCAAAGTTCCGAAAGTCCTGTAATTTGTTATAAATATAAAAAGCCTATTAGAAATATTATTTTCAACTACAATACAATAGTTTCTGACCTTGATATAGTACATAATACTCCTAAGGAATGTGAATGCAACACATCAAAATTTTGCTCTGCGCCAGCAGGTCATGTCATCACTGGTAATTTTGATATTGTTGATAAACGTATTCGGCATTTGTTTTCGAAAGGTCCTAAATATAGTTTACCTTCAACTATTGATTTTAATGCCTGTCGTGCCCAGATCGCCCACTCCATTGAAGATTTTAGTATAAAATGGTGTCGTAGAGAACATGCGGACCCAAACTCGCTTTCTACTTGGAAAAAGTCAATTTCTTAAAATAATAGATACACGTATTAACTTTTATAATGCTAACCCCTCTTTACTTCCTCCGAGACCTAGGTTTTCCTTTCGTAATTTAAAATCGGTAATTCAGGAGTTTCATAATAAATTTATTTTAGTTCCTGCAGATAAAGCAGCTAATAATGTAATTATTGTTTGACGCCTACATTACGTCAATGTTTTATCTCTGGAACTCGGCAGCACCAATTCGTATACTCCAGTTAATTCTACTGATGATGATGATGTTGTTTCCGCACATATCACTCGGTGCACTACTTTCAAGGCTGGTGTAAACGATAAGCAAAATAAACTGCCTACCATGTACTGGATTCCTAAATTACATAAAAATCCATATAAGGCTCGCTTTATTTCGAATTCTAGTGCCTGCACCACAACAAACATCTCCAAACTTTTAACTTCTTGTCTTACTGCCGTTAAAGATCACGTTAAACTATATTGTGATAAAACTTATGAAAAACTCTGGGATTAATTTATTTTGGTCTATAAAAAATCCAGGAGACGTTCTGGATAAAATTTTCAATAAAGGTCAAGTTTCATCAATAAGCACTTATGACTTCTCTACACTATATACAACCTTACCTCATCACCTTATTAAAGACAAGCTAACTTCTCTTATTCAAAAAACATTCGCTAGAGAAAATATTACATTTTTGGCATGTAATAATATTAAAGCGTTTTTTACTAACGTCAGTTTAGACAATTATACTATGTGGACTTGCTATGAAGTTTGTGAAGCACTCATTTTCCTATTAGATAATATTTTCGTCAGGTATGGTACCACCGTTTATAGTAAGATTGTTGGTATCCCTATGGATACGAAATGTGCACCACTTGTCGCAGATTTGTTTTTATTTTGCTATGAAAGAGATTTCATGTTGAGTCTTTCACCAGATACCCAGGCAGATGTTATTGAAGATTTTAATGACACCTCTCGGTATCTGGATGACATACTGAACATTGACAACCCTTTCTTTCCAACTATGGTTGATAATATTTATTCTAAAGAACTTCGACTTAATAAAGAAAATATATCGGATAATAACGCTTCTTTTCTTGATTTAGATCTCTCGATTGAAAATGGTATAATAATTAGCAAAATCTATGACAAGAGAGATGATTTTAATTTTGACATTGTTAATTATCCCCACTTGGATGGGGATGTTCCCCGAGCAACTTCTTATGGGGTGTATCTGTCTCAACTTATTCGTTTTTCTAGAGCTTGTACTCGAGTTGAGGACTTTAATATTCGTAATCTTTGTATAACTAAAAAGTTACTCAATCAGGGTTACCGTTACCATAAACTTCGTAAAACCGTTGCAAAATTTTATTATCGTAACCCTGATCTTCTTTCCAAATATAAATGTAATTTAAGGACTCTTCTGCGACAAGGACTATCACAACCTGACTTCTGGTGATGTGATTTATAAACTTCGTAAGATTCTTGGTCATGATCACTTTCATACTATCTTTGTTAAACTTGTTAAAAAGTTTATCAAAAGAGGTTATGACCCTATAATTTTGCAACGTACTGCATGCTTGGTGGTGGACCCTTTTACAGTTCGCCACTATGCTTTCCTCTTTAATTGTACGATGACCGGACAGGCTGTGGACCCTATGATGACGCCTACCTAAAGCCCATTGAGACGGTGGCTTTGAGTACCTTCATTGTGGCTTTCTAGGCTATTGTTTTTTTGTATTATATTTACACGAGCATATTTGTGTTTTACTTATATTGCATATTGATGCTGCCTTGTTGGTTAGAGATTAGATCATGGCGGGGATTTCTTTATTTACACTGTCATGTTTTAATGGGATGACAGTAGGATAAGTGTGAGGTTTAGTGCACCCTAGAACCGGTTTAAACCCCCAGTGGCCTACTTTGCTACTGACCGTTCAAAGGCGGTATCCCTATTGTCAACCCTTTTGTGTTTGTGGTGTCGATTATTATTACTTTTGCCTTCTTGTTTGTCTGTTTCCATGTTTGTTTCTGTGTTTTGTGTTTTGTGGTTGACTGTCCTCCTTGAATGCTACTTTCCCTGTCCGATCTTTTTATATTTCTTTTTACCCCTGTTGCTGTACATTGTTATACTAGTGGGGTAGATTGGTAGAATTGTGCATTTTGTGGCAAAAGCACCAAACTCGACACATAGCTAGACAATACTTTACTAAAAATTTGGCTATGGACACACGTCAGATTTTGAAAAATGGCCGTCATTTTCAAAATGGCCGCCAAATATTCCATAAAGAAATAATGTAGCCAATAATTAATTAGTTTCATCAAACCTTGTTATTGTAAATTTACTAAATTCAGGACATTGATAGACAATAAAATATGCAATATAATTTGGGTCATTATTTTCTTCAAAATGGTCGCCATTTTCAAAATCGCCGCCAAAAATGATTTATTTTTATATATATTTTTTAGAAGCAATCAAAATGTTGATGTGTTTTACAAAAGGTGTTGTCTTGATATATGTATGTGTATATACACTTCAATAAATAATTGTTAGATACAACCCTATACTTCAGGGGTTAGAGAGTTTACACATGTATATATACTATGCCAACTCTGAGACTAGTTTGTCTTAGTTGTCTTTAGCCTTAAGCATTTCTGAAGTGTGTTCTAAGTTTCAGTCTTATCCTTATTAGCGGCTTTTAGTTTATGATAACTCGTAAGTATATATCCAGTGACTTGGTAAATACTGTTAAAGGGATACACAACATTCTTGAATTAGTTATCAAGCATCCACATTGAGTAATCCAATATCAATTTGACTTCTTGCATATACTTAAACACAATGCAGACTTTTTTAATTGTTTGTGGTTATTCAATTATAAGTTTTAATATATTATTGGTGCAATATATTCCCCAATGAGCAATGTGTAAAACTAATTTGATTTGAACTATTAACATAATTATTAAAACTGATTTCAAAACAAGCATATGAAGTAGCAAAACGGGACGCCGTAGGTTATAAAAAATATCTTGCTTGTCGAGTCTTCTAAAAGCTTGGAGGAAACATGTCTCAAAGGATACTTAAACAATATTTCTCATCTCCGATTTTTCGGAATTAGATTGAATTACGACCTTAAATTACATTTGTTGATTTAACAAACAATATTAACAAGACACTGTCAGAAACCAAAATCTAAAAGAAGTGTGTTATACATGTATACACAAACTCAAATGTAATAGTGATTATTCATTTGAACATTTTCAATATGAGAGCTACTTTAAGTTTAATCTAATCTTACTGATCTATGATCTGAATGGTACAATTTTTCTTAATCACAGTCAGAGTACCTTTGACATATCGTATGCAACCCACTTGTCTCTTTGACATCTACATTTAATAAGCTCCTGAAGCCTGTGGTAGTGTTATCGGGAATGGCTTCAACATATCCTCTTCCAACCCCAGTCACCGGATGTAGGCAGCGAAAGTAGGCAGCGAAATGCCTACATCCGGTCTCCAACACTGTCCAAGTACAATCTGTTAAACAACTGGCATGTGTGCTTGAAAAGAGCTACAGCAATTGGTGACATGGACTTGTTGTATCTTTGAATCATTGAATGTCAATAATTCTTTGCGACAAGAACATGCACTTCCTCTTGTCACACATTTTCCAACAAGCACAACGTTTGACATTTGAAAGGTTGTGCAACCTCAACATAGTATTTCCAGATTTTCTATGCACAGGTTTTACCTCTTTCAGCAAATGATGATATTTCATTACATCTAGTAATGAAAAGCAACTATTCGTCTTGGTTTATATGAACTAATGCATAGGCAATACAGTGAGCAATGAAGAACCTAAAGTGATTCATAGCTCCTAAAACTAACCCATAGCTCATATAACTGTATTTACTGTACCATTGCTATAACATGTACTACAATGTCAGTTTCTACTGTATATAGCATAACTTTAATGAAGTATTGTTTGTCATATGCAATACACGCATTGCAACATACACATTGTATCGTACCATCTTAATGAAATGATCGAGATCAGTCACAGATTCTCGTTATCTGATACAAGGTACATCTTCGTCTCTGTTTTTCGAACGTGTTTTTAGTTTCCCTTCTATAGCAACCGATTGCTATGCCAGTTAACCAGAGCTCTGATTTTGTTTTGCATGATGGCCGTCACCTACTAAAAATAGTATAAAAGTCGAACAGGAAATGCAGCTTTCACAGAACACAGTAAACCCAAAACCACGCAAAAGGACAAACATGAATGGCAATGTTACCAAAGAATAAAGGCATATGACGTCAAAAACACAAAAAGGGTTGACAATAGGGCTCCCGCCTTGGAACGGTCAGTGGCAAAAAAGGCCACTTGGGGTTTAAACCAGGTTCTAGGTTTTGGGGTGCACCAAACTTCACACTTACCCTACTGTCATCCCAATAAAACGGTACAGTGTAAATAAATCATAAACTATTCCCTAACCAACAAGGCAGCATTAATAGGCAATATATGTAAAACAAAAAGATGCTTGTGAATATATAAATACAAAAAGAACATTAGCCTAGAAAGCCACACAGAAGGTACTCAGTGACTTGGAAGAAGCCAGAGCAACAAGAGAATAGAGGGCACGACAAGAAAAGATTGCAGACCTTCTGGAAATGACATTCAACAATGTGTACAATAACTTGCTAATCATACTTACTAATGTTTTGCAAGCATTAAATGGCATTTTAAGGCAGCTCGTATAGTCCGATTAAAATCCAGAAATGTTTTCCAAAGTTAGAAAAGGCTGGTGAGAAACCCTAACCCGCCGTTAATATGATACACATACTCGTATATGCGAGAAGAGAAAGCAAGTTATAAAATATGTTGTAAGTTGGTGACCACTGAGGAATGAAAACATGTTCTGGTTTATCTGTTTAAAGACTTGGTTATGTTATCTATAAACTCTGTTACAAACGTTTCAGGCTTTGCATGACACAATTTACCTATACTGAACAAAAAAAGAAACTTCCGCATTTTAAGCTGTGATTTGCATAGGGTTGACTTTGTTACACTTTGTACACAAATCTAGATACAATTTCATCATTATATACTTATCACTCAATCATTCTGATCAATATTAATAATCATCAAAACCCATAGTTAGTGTGTTGCTGCTAAAACATGTTTTATTCAAATTGCGAAATCACTACATTTGTATTATAAAGGGAGGTAATCTGAAAATATTCATTCTTGAAAGCTGTATGGCGCAAAAGTAAGTGAACAGGTCAGCTTACCTTCTCCGTCTTTTTGGTGCTGGGGTTATCTTCTGTTTATTTTAATAGAACAAAACTGTGTTAAATCAAAGTTTAAACCACAAGACCCGGAAATGCTGTTTAAACCAAAACAAGGGGAATAACTTTGCGTACAAGTTTGATTCAAGGAAAATTGTTTTCATGGCAGTGCTGGCCTTTTAACAAAGGTATTAACATATAAGACCAAACAAAATATATTTTCATTGTGTCTACATGTATGGGTAAAGTTGCGGAAGTTTCTTTTTTTGTTGAGTATATTTGTTGAGCAATTTCTGTCACACGAGAGTCGTTTATGTAACGTAAGTCAAGTACCAGTAAATCCTTAATATTGTCCTTGTATATATTTTCTAATTCCTCTGCTGTGTCACTCAAACTGTCTTACGAACATCTTTAACTTGTTCATGATGGAAAAGATCAGAGTCCTTTCATAGGCAGCGCCTGATGAATTATTGCAATAACTGAAATTAACAGATAACTCAGACCATATCTGGTCTGCGATGTGTTTACAGCACCTTCATCTTCTTTCACAATATTATATTTCTGCTTGTGAGCTAGTTCATTGGGTATTGATGAGATAACACTAATGAAGTTTATCTCACACACAGAGATGACTAATTTTAAGATTTAAAGTGTAACTGAACAGTAATGCAGTTGCGAACTTTTGGTTTCTCTTTATGATCGTCATGTGAAATACTCAGTGGTCTAAGGCAAACCTTGCTCACACTTCAAAGCTTCTTGTTTGTCTGTTTCCATGTTTGTTTCTGTGTTTTGTGGTTGACTGTCCTCCTTGAATGCTACTTTCCCTGTCCGATCTTTTTATATTTCCTTTACCATAAGTATTGTAATCACGTGATGAGCATTCCCTGATGCATGTGTTTATTTCAGAAAGGAATCTGCAATATCATAATGCCACAAGGGCACTGGTCCATCTAAAGTCTTCAACAAGTCTCAGTTTGTTGTAAGTGCCTCCGTTTTAAATAAGAAGGCTTCAACGCAAAATGCCATTATGATCTTCACATTGGGCATTCAGGCCAATTTCATTGTTTCTGCTCGAAACTATATAGTTTAGACGCATTTAACCCGTTATCATAAAATATCTTCGCGGTTAGGATTTGTTTACTTGTTTTGTCTTGTAAATAACGTTTACCAAGTCAATGTATTTTAGGGTTTTATAATATATTTCATATTGAACCGACAGTTTCTGATAAGAAAATTAGTTTAGTACCCTTCAAAACTTCCAAAGGCTGGAGAAAACGTAGAGTCAATCCGAAGTGAAATTTGATTTAAACGTGTAAATCCCTAAACACATTAACCATAGTGTGCCTCTAAATAACTCTTTATTGCAATATTAAAAAACAAATACTATGCCAAGAAAACTGAGTGAACAAATTCAACATATTAATTACTTTCTTACAAACAACTATTAAACGAATTACACTTTTTACTATTTTCAACATGTTTTGAAAACGGTAGCCATTTCGAACTTAAAATATACCCAGATTGTATTTCATGACCCTTTGTCTATCATTTTGCGGATTTTTTTCGCGATATCCATAATCAATGTTGTTGAAACCTGATATATATAGGTTCAACCTGATTATTTATTACGTATTTGGCGGCCATTCTGAAAAATGGCGGCCATTTTGAAAAATCTGGCTTGGGTTCATAGCCAGTTGTTTTCAGTATGGTATTGCCTAGCTATGTGCAAAGTTTGGTGCTTTTGTCAAACAATGCACCATTTTTTCACCAATCTGCCCCACTATACTATAAGAAGTCAGTATTTTATAAATTTAAATTATAATGTAATACCCCCGTTGCTGTACATTGCTACACTAAAAGAAGACAGTATTTTATAAATTTAAAATTATAATGTATTTACCCCTGTTACTGTACATTGTTATATTATAAGAAGACATTATTTTATAAATTTAAAAGTTATAATCTACTTACCAATGCTGCAAACACAAACGAGAGAAAAGTTATCCAGTCTGTTCAGTACTTCTGAATTCAGAAACTAAAGTGTATTCACCCCTTTCGACTTTGACAGATGTTTCTTTACGTGTATGACTTTTTTATATATGCCTATATATTTTTTGAATACACCGAGATGTTAGGTGACAGATGTTGTAATTGTGTTACGTTTGTTTCATTATTACTACCAATTAAGTATGATTAGCGTATCAATACATTTAATTATTGGCAGTCCAATTGCAAAACAATAGAGCCATTGAACGCTCACCTGATGTTGAAGAAATTGTCAAAAAAAGCTTATAACTTCATATCAGAATTAGATCGTAAATTCCCGCCTCCGCATTAAAGTGTTCCAGCCCAGTACGTGTATATATGGTTATTAGTCCCGGTCCCGGTCCCGGGGGGGTGGGGACTATAGGTTTGCACCTCCTCCTTCCGTCCGTCCTTCCGAATGCTTGTCCGGGCCATATTTTCAATACTATAACACTTTGAGATACCAAACTTGGTATGTGGATACTAGATAAGGTCATTGTGACCTTGACCTTGACCTGTGACCTCTGTCATAGAAAATGCATAGAAAATGCTTGTCCGGACTGTATTTTCAATACTATACCACTTAGAGATACCAAACTTGGTATGTGGATACATCTTGAGATAGCGGTGTGTCGCGTACCAAAACAGGGTCATTGTGACCTTGACCTTGACCTTTGACCTCTGTCATAGATAATGCTTGTCCGGACCGTATTTTCAATACTATAACACTTAGATATACCAAACTTGGTATGTGAATACATCTTGGGATAGCGGTGTGTCACGTACCAAAATAAGGTCATTGTGACCTTGACCTTGATCTTTGACCTCCGGCCGGTGGGGGACTATGGATTGCCCTGCAATTCTTGATGCTCTTGTTGAATGGGGATCTCAATGGTTTCCAATTTATGTCACCATGAGAGAGGATGAACCCCGTGACCAATGCTGTTTGACTGGTAGTATCCGTCTGATCATGCCCAGTAAGTGTATATATGGTTATATGCTGGGGAATCTCAACAGTTTCCAACTTATGGCCCAGGGGTCAGGTTTGACAGACCCCAGGGTCGATGCTGGTTGGAGTGTTGTATATGTCTGTTTGTTCCCAGTAAGTGTATACATGGTTATAGTGTGGGAATCTCAACGGTTTCCAAGTTATGACCTAGGGGCTATGTCGCCATACGTGGGGATGGAAGGCGGGACCAATGCTGGTTAAATGGTTGTTTCCATATCAAGTAAATGTATATTAGGTTATATGATGGGCATGTCACCAGTTTCCAAGTTATGATCCAAGCATTATGTAGCCAGGCGTGGGTATAGACCCCAGACCGATGCTGGTTGGATGGTTGAATATGTCTGTTCCTGACTAGCAAGGGTATATATGGTTATAGGGTGAGAATCTGAATGGTTTACAATTCATGGCTCATGTGCTATTTCCGCAGGTGTGGTGATGACAACGTGGTCGATGCTGGCTGGATGGTTGTCTGTCTATTCCAAGTAAGGGTATATATGTTTTTATCACATAATGTCCCTTGTTAGCAATGTCGAACACCCATGTAATAGGGGATTTATCCCTGGCGCGAAGCGTCAAGGATGAAAATCCCCTTAACGGTATCAACTTTTGTCCACATACTATCAGTTTGAACAAAATTATCCCTTTGGTTTCTGATTTCGGCCAAGTATATGAGAGTCGAACTTAAGGAAGGGGAAACCAGTCTCTACTTCCGCTGATAGGCATGGTAAATTCACTTCGGGCCTCTTCGGCGATGTCCCTTGTCTGGGTGCCATTCGCAACATCTCGTAATCGCCGAAGAATGACGGAATTGGCCGACTATGTACGATCAAAGACATCGGAACTCTTCGTTAATTTCCGTAATTGCAGAGGATGAATCAATATTGGCCAATTGTCTCGCCAGTTACCATTAATCGATAAATAATTGACGGAATCTTCTAAAGTGAATTTTGATCTTTGATTTAGATTATAATGATAAACCGAGAACAAAATACCCTATTGGCTCCAGTATCCAGCATTTCCATGAATACTTTTGACAATACATGTACATTATATATTACTATGTTTTTTTAAAACTAAATAAGAATTTAAAACGCAGTTTATAATTAGAAAATTAGTTGAGAAATACATATTCTACAACCGAAGCACTTTTATGATAAGGCTTTTCACATGCAAACCTGGCAAACAAGTTTAATAATATATTATTATTTGTTTCAGTTAAACGTAACATTGTGTAATGAAAACAAACGCAGAGAGTTTTGATTCAGATTTATCGAATAAATTACAACCTTATTTTTTATGTCGCATTATAACTTGTGCTTTGGGTTTGAGTCATGAACAGTTTAGCATGCACACATTCTATATGTATGCTTATCTTCTAGATTACTAGTTACCTACTTCCCGCGATCAAGATGCATAATTATGCTTTAAACATATGGTTGCATGAAATGAAATATGGATCTTTTTGAATTACCTCGATAATACTTACCCGTATACGAAGTATAGCATGTGTATGTTAATCTGAGTTTTGATGCCATGAAAGTCTGTATTTTCTCGGCAAACGTATTCTAACTGATATAAATGTGTTTATTTGTATATCATACTCATTTTTACAAGTGCACGTTTACATTTAACCGATGATCGATTATAGGCTTTATGATGATCTTAATCGGATGCCTAACAAACCGATTATGGGTTTAAAACAATCGAATAATCGGTACTTCACTTGCGTTAACATTAAATATTTCAAAAGCATCTTTTGCAAAAGCATTTGTGATGTTTGTGGTGCTAGTAAAATATAATGCCAAAATAATTTTAGTTGGCATATTTTACCATTCGGAACATCGAAATTCGCAATAATTCAAAGTACTAAAGTACTTAACAAAATCCGAACGTATTCTTAGAAATTCTATCTAATGCATCATTGTACAACTTCAACCAATCTTTCCCAGGGCATGCGCATATAATTACAAACTAGACGTTGGTATGGGTGTATTAGAATTGTTGTTTCATACACAATAAAGTTTAAAAAAAAGAAAACTAAAACCATAAAACCTTGGGCTTTTCCTAACGCTGTTAATGCATTACGTAGTTCACTTTGTAAGGAGCGACATCGTTAATAATCTGACAGTTGCATCCGATTACCTACGTTCATGCACCTTCGCAACATCTAGATTGATTCCGAACTTATCTGAAACGAGGAAATTTTATTTCAGTTCTTTTATTTCAATTTTCATCCCAGAACACGTGCATGTGAATCTCTGTCCTTTTCTTACGTAAAAAGAAAGATGAGTGCAATATCCTCAATTATACAGTTTGATATTTTAAGGAAATAGATATATAAAAGTAGATACTGAGCTAATTTTACATTCGATCTCCATGTCAGCAAAATTGTGTTTACAGTATTTTTACAGCGAAAATGTCAAACTACATGCAACTCCAAATTATGTGTAATTTATAGAAATTGAAATAAAAAAATGATAGGAACCTAGATCTATATATATTTACTTGTTTTGAAAGAAATGTCATAGTACCTTGTCATATACAAGTTTTAACAAAAGTTGAGCATTATGACATACTTTTTTTTATCTTGAATTTTTTTTTTGCTAAAGTAAAAGATGGGGTTCTGTCCATATATGTTTGCTTTTTAAAGTAAAAAGACGAATGAGGATGACTGACGTGGCGCAGTCGGTAGCGCTGCGGATTTGTAATCGGAGCCCATGATTCAATCCTCCGTGGTGCCACTGAGTTTCGTCGGTGTGTTCTTGGGCAGGACACTTTCCCTTAGCCTCGTCCTCCGTGTATAGGTCTATCCTCCGAGCACGTTAAAGAACCATAGGAATCTATTCGATAATGAGAGTGGGGCACGGTTCCCGGATTCCTATGTATCCTTCCCCTCTCTCTGGGGCCGGCTCTAAATAACCTATACTGTGTTGAAAGTTAAACAACATTCAATTCAATTACATTGTTTGTGTATATTTTCAAAGATATATATATATATTTACATATAATCTTTGTTTTACAATAAATGTAATGTTATGAATAAAATGGTGAAAATGTTCAGTGACTCTATTTTTCCTCTTTTTAGTGACATTTTGGAGTTAGAAATATATGTCATCTTCAAAGACGTCTAGTGGAAATACAGTGTGATGGCCTCACTGTTTTTTGATAATTTTGAATCTAAATGATACCAAAGAAATTTTAAGTATCAATGCAATACAAATCTCAGGACTACGTCATTTCCTAGCCAACCCCACAATTGAAAAACAAAAAAAATCGTATTTTTAAATCAAAAGCTACACATATATATTTTGTTGACAACAAAAATGACCACAAATGACGTAAACAATATGAAGAAGAAAAAAAGCTTAACATTTGATATGTTACCATCTTAAATCCTACATTATATCCATATCTATTTAAGAAATAGAACATCGTTTACTGTGAACTATCGTTTAATATATCACGGTTTGGAGTTCAATTGTAAACAATAATTTCACGAGCCCAAAGTGCGAGTGAAATTATTTTTTACAATTGAACGACAAACCGTGATATATTATAGATAATTCACCGTAAACGATGTTCTATTTCTATTCTAATACCCCTAAAATGTGAAAATAACGCACACATCTGAAAGCTTTCGCATTGCTTTGCTTACTCTCCTAACGTTGCATACGTTACAATGCGAAATGCGCCAATGCGCAATGCTTATTCTCCTTACGTTGCAAAAATTACAGTGATATATCGTTCAATATAACGAGATATTTTAAACTATGCTATATAGTGCGGGTTATTAGAATAGAATGTAAAACATGAAACAATTCTGTTGTCAAATATATCTACGATTTAAAAAATAAAATTATTAAACTTGAACATTTCAAAACTTGCCAAGCCAACATCATTAAGTGTATTACTAAGCTGGATAAATCCCCGTTTAGGCTGTGCCTTTTTCATATTATTCTGTTGTATGACACACGTGTAATACAACCTCGAACGATTTTGATTGGTTGAGTTGAATCTGTAACAATTTGCAGGTTTTATTGACTGAAACTATTTTATTCATTATAAAGTCATCTAGATCTAGGTCATAAACTTAGTATTTACCACTGTTTATACTAACTAATGGAAGTTATACAAATCAGTGTGCAATTTTGTTAAAGTCGTCGTAAAACGCCTTTTGTAAAGAGATAAAAAACGAACTCTTTGATACTCAACGTTGTGTGTGAATTGACGTTGCGACGTCACATAACCGTCTGCCTGATTTTATGACGTTTTGGCGCTAACGTGTGTCTGACGTCGTGGCGGTTTTATGTCCATCTGAATTATTTTTTACCTATTTGATTGCAATGTTGTATGATATAAAGGATCTTAAACTCGTTCCCATTCCATATAAGATTTATGAAACTCGTTATGAATTATATTAAATTTTAACTCGCCAAAGGATCGTTAAAATTAAAATAATTCATAACTCGTTTCATAAATCGTATATGAAATGGGAACTCGTTTAAGATCCTCTATATATGGTGGAGATCTCGACGGTTTTCAATATATGACACAGAGGTTATGTCCCGATGGGTGGGGATGGACCAATGTGCCAATGCTAGTTAGATGGTTGTATCCATCTGTTCATGCTCAGTAAGTGAATTCATGCTCAGTGAGTGCCTAACTGTGGTTTCAGAGAAAGGAACTTGGAAATTCCACGTAAACCAAGTTATCCCTAAGCTTTCTACAAAGTTTTTGTTCCAAATATTTATTTCCATATAACCAGTACATACACACCAAGTTTCAATATCTCACTCGTAACTGAAGTTATTGCTCGGAAATCATTTTTCTATTTTAGTGACAGTGACATGACCTTGACCCCAGTGACCTTAAATGTAATCTTCCTTTCCATATAAGTTACATACACATGAAATTTCGTCGCCAAATCTCATTCTGAACAAATGTTATTGTGTGGAAACCATTTTTTTTATTTTTTAGTAAAGTGACCTAGATTTTGACCCCAGCGACCTCAAATGCAAGGCTAGGCTTCTTTTCAATATAAGCTATATACACAGCAAGGTTCGTCACAATATATCTTTCCTAAAAAAAAGTTATTACGTGGAAACCATTTTTTCTATGTTTAGCAACAGTGACTTGACCTTGACGACACCAGTGACGTCAAATGCAACCCTAATCTTCCATTTACATTTAAGCTACCTACACAACAAGTTTCATCGCAAAATCTCATTCCTAATAAAAGTTATTTAGGGGAACCATATTTATGTTTTAGTAACAGTGACCTTGACCTTGACTTCATATGAAATTCCAATAGTAAAGAATGACACAAACTGAAAGTCACTCAATGTGGTTTCAGTGAAAACAGATGGAAACATATTGGAATGTTAATCTGTATCTGCTTCAAAAAATCACATGCGTTTTAAAATGAATCAGAGATTGACGTGCATGTGATTTTAAATAGCATAAGTGCTATATTTAAAAGCCAGAGACTATACGTAACCTAATTAGGTTGTTTTGCCAAACGTGCTTTTTAATACTTTAAAGAAGATCGCTATATACATTTTCTTTAAATAATGGACATTCCTCCTATCGTATAGCTTGTTTTATGTTTTCTTAATGGTAAATGCTCATTGGGTCAGTGCAATCTAATCAGTCAGGATTTGTGTGTAACTGATTTACGTTACTCACCAAATAACTTAAATGAGTTACATTATACTATGGAGAAAGTAGCAAAATAACTTATAGTCATATCTAAAAAGTTCACATTTTTTCAATTCTAATTGATTTACTTTCCTATTTTTACTCACACATGTTATCTTTTTTCCAAGTTGTTTGGTTGTTTGAGATTATAACTGTCCAATAAAAACTGGAACGCAAATATGGGATCTGTGTATGCAAAACCTGTTGAATAAGGTAACCATAACACCAGAAAAAAAATTAAAAAATTACTCAGTGGCAATATTAACCAACACTGGAAAATACTAAATTTAACTTGTAGGAGTTATTTTCAAAATAAATTGAGTGTAAACATGAACCTGTGGCCAAAGGGAAGTGAGTTTTGGAGTAAAAAATAACTAGTTAGAGCCTCCGTGATCGAGAGGTTAATCTACTCACCTCTCACCGCTATGCGTTCGAATCCCACTGGGAGCTCGACTTGTCAGTGAGAAATTGTCGATTGTTACGGACTGCAGAATTCTAGCCATGAACAGTGGGGTGGTCTGCCTCTATATGGCATAACAAGTGTTAAAAATGACGTGAAACAACATTCAAACAATTATTTGTTTAATTCTCCCCATAGAGTTTTAGAGCAAGAATAGAGCCAGCCACTGTTTGTCCAGACAGAAGGATAAAATCCACGCGGATTGATATTCATTCGAAAGATGTAGTGTTTACAACTGAATTTGCAGCAACTCTGCAGTTCTGCAGGTAAGAAGGTCCTATGCCAACTCTGCATGTGTTTATATCGATGTAATGGAGGGTGGATATGGAATATTCATTCGTGTTGGCGCCATATAGCTGGTTTGTGTTGGTACACTGTAACACCTAATTCAACTCCTTTTTAAATTCGCTTTTAGGGTCGATCAGAATAGACCATCCAGTGTTACGTGGTAGTTAGTATAATGAATACTATATGTTCAATGCTTAGCCTATATATTGGTATCAGGCACATAGCAATGCTGAGGCACACTGGGGCAACTGCTTTGTTTGTTCTTTTGTTAGAAAATAAGCAGAACTGCCGATAGTATTAAAATAAACAGAGTTTTAAGATGCCTTTAAAACTTTTTTTAAAAATGATATATTGTTTTAGATTGCCACTCTTTTTAACGACTACTTTTCTTTGTCAACTGGCTATCTGTATACCAGGTGATAGTAACATTTCCAGACAGTTAATTCAGATGCATTTATAGCACTCAACGAAACAAATCACTCATTGTAAGGATCAATCACTAATCTGTGTTTGTTTAAACCACTATTAAACCTGAGTTCTGTATTATAATGAAGCGTATTCCACCGCATTTAAACGTATAGTTCAGACTATTTTGCATTTTCGTTTTTAGAAATCTGGAAGCACTGAAAAAAACGTCTGTAAAATCCAGTACCCTCTCCTGAATTCGAATAAGTACTACCATATTTTAAAACAAAAACTGGGACAGACACTCTGTGGACTGTGCGACAGATACGAGAAATGCGTAAATTAATCTACTTATATATAACAGAATGCAACTTTTAGCTAACTTTTACCCAGTTTTGGACCAACTGTACAACCAGTTAATCAATATATTCATAGTATTGTTTGTTAAGTGGAAATAAAAGTCTTACCGGCGCCACCGAGTTTCGTCGGTGTACTGGGTATCGTAGTATATCCTCCGATCACGTTAAAGAACTCAGGAATCTATTCGTAAGTAAGGATATAGCAGATTTTAAGATTTCTGTAAAGCATTCCAATGTCTCTAGGGCGGCTCTAAATAACCTATTAAAACTTAAAATATGGCAATGAGCTGTTCAACAAAATTCAATTACATTCAAACAAAACAACAAGCTGCGACCTATATCAAATACAGCTCTTCTTTGTCCCCTTACCAAACACAATCACATATAATTGCACCACCTGCTGGCTTTGAAAAACAACCACTATATAACACATCTCCGTTTCTTCAGTGAAAGGAGAATTTTGGAAATCGACGAACACGATAAATACAAAACATATAGCGCAGTCTCGGGTTGATTGCCTCTGTTTATGAACGGTAGTGGAAATGCTATCTACCGTTCACGCCCGCTTTTCCCTAACGAGAAAACAATGGGCGAAATAAAATGCAGTTTAGCTGGTAGCAGAGGTTATGAAGCCTGCGTATCACATGTAACAGTCAAAAACTAAATAAAAAGCAGACTACATAGACTAAGGGTGATTAAACAATACTCAGAGCCTTTAAAGTCTGGAGTAATTGAAGCACATTTTCGAAATTAAAGTAAGAACAGAAAGTATTTGGGAATGTATCACCGATATCTGTATATAAATATCGGGCTCAACGATCTCCAAAGATCGGAATGAATAACAGTTCTGATACGGGGAGACGTTTTACCTCCGCCACACTGCACATACAACGCTATTTATCCCTTCAGACGTTCATTGTGATCAGTCGGGTACTCTGGCCTTCTGATAGTAATGTAGTGGATCATTAATGCTTGGGAGATGCAACTATTTGAACGACATCACACATCAAACAACATATCACAGAAATGCATTTAATCTTATTTTAACTGCAGATATCACTAATTCATTTTTATGTTGAATTATTGATATCAATACAGTTCTTTAAACATTGAATCAATCATTGTCTCACCCACAATAAAATGAAATTAAGGTAGTACCTAAAGTCCTTAAATTCACTAGGTAAAGTAAAGGTTAGCCACTGTCCCACCTCCAAATATGTAATCCCATTAATTAATTCAAATTTATTTAGTGTCAATAATAAATGAAAGTTTCGCGATTGTCTTGTCACCCACCTCCAAATATGTAATCCTATTAATTATTGGAAGAACATGCCAATCAAAATTAGTAATCATGCTGGTCCCCTTTTCTGCAGAATGTTTTTAAAATCTAAAATTGCTCAAAGGTATCACTCCAGACGAACACAAACTTCACACAGACTAATGGTGCAATTACTTATACGAGTGTTGAAGCAGTGCATTACATATTCATCTGACAATGCATCTGTAACGAAAGGGAAGCACAAAATTGTTCTGAGCAGAATTAAGGACAGCAAGCAAGCGGAACATGTTCAAAACCATTTACTTATAATGCTTTCAATGGAAGCCTAGTCAGAAGTTACTACAATGCCCTGAAAGCTCGCCAGGAGGAAAAGTAATTGCCGGAAAAAAGACATGTCTTAAAAACCGACCACAATTACTCAAAAGTAGGAAAGAATATAGGGTATATGGTCCTAGTTCATGTTATTACCACGGTTACATGTCAGTACCGTTAGATAAGTTACTGGAATGCCTCCGGACACCCCTAGCATGTCGGGCAACGTTGTGGCCGGCCCAGGTTTGAAGCCAAATCCTGAGAGAAAAATAAATATTGTTGCTTATGCATTATTTTGTAAAACATTCAGGTTTTAACAATATTTAAACCAATATTCAGGACTTCATTATACTATTCTTTCTTTCCAACATTTCATTAGTGATTATGGAAAAATGAATACATAAATAAATCACTAAACCATCAGAAACATTACTCATGAATCACATTTGCCATCCTAATAACCGGAAATTAACCGGGGAATAGTATCACCCGAATTTTAGACGTCATCACTTTACCACGTGATGATATTTTGATCACGTGATGCCCCGTGCGATCAAATTGTGTTTTATTTCGATAACTACTTATCTTTTTATAGTAAGTATTTATATAATGTTATATTTCTGTAATTAAACGTATCACTTACGCTTAAAACTCAAAATAAAGACCGAAAACAAAAAAAAACAGAAAACAATTAACGTAGAAATTGACTGCTTTCCTACTTTGTTTGCCTAAAACTTTGCACTTCATTTGACGTCTGCTGTCCAGCCTACGGATTAAAAATGGCGGCGCGAAACTTGGCTTAAAATAAAACTCGCATAGTATGTTTTGAAAACAAGTAAGTTTTGATACTCGCGTTACTGCAAGAGGGCTTCGCCGGCCGTGGCATTTGGACGCATCTGGGCTTCGCCCGTATTAGTATTTTATCAATTTAAACATTATAATCTACTTGCCGATGTTGCTTTACTTGTGTATACTTTTATACTATAAAAATAATTACTGAAGCGTCGCAGACTGTTTTATTGAGTCTGTTCAGTATTTTATGAATTCAGAAATTTATGTGTACTTACCCCCTTTGACGTTGAACAGATGTTGCTTTACGTGTATGGAGTGTTGTATATATGTATACGTGCTTATATAGATGCTGAACATACCGAGCTGCTGGGTGGCAGATGTTGTAATTATGTGAGGTTTGTTTCATTATTACTACCTGATCCTATATTATTGAAAAATAATTGAACAATATTAGTATCAATGCATTTAATAATTGGCAGTCCAATTGTAAAACCCAAATGCCCCGGAGCGCTCACCTGATGATCTTCGCAAAGATAAAAAAATTGTCAAACAAGCTTATAATTTCATATCAGATTTAGATCACACAGTCGATCCCGCATCCGCCTTAACGTGCTCCAGCCCAGCAAGTATATGGTTATAGGGTGGAGATCTCAACAGGTTCCAAGTTATGACCTAGGGGCTATTTCCCCAGGGCACGGAATGAACCTATGGTCCAATACTGTTTGAACTACTCATGTTCAGTAAGTGTAAATATATCTACAGGGCGGGGATCTCAATAGTTTCCAACTTATGGCCAAGGGGTACTGTCCCCATGGGTGGAGATAGCCCCCAGGGACAATGCTGGTTTGGTGGTTGTACCTGTCTGTTCGTTCCCTGTAAGTGTATATATGGTTAAAGGGTAGGTGATCTCAACGGTTTCCGAGGTATGACTCAGAAGTTATGTCCCCATTGGAGGGGATGGGCCCCGGGGCCAATGCTGTTTGAATGGTTGTATCCGTTTGTTCATGTCCAGTAAGAGTATATGTAGCTATAGAGTGGGGATCTCAACAGTTTCCAAGTGGTTTCCAGTGGTTCTGTCCTATTAGATGGATGTATCTGTCTGTTCGTTCCGGGAAGGAATATATATGGTTATAGGGTGGGGATCTCTACAGTTTCCAAGTTATGACCCAGGGCTATTTCCACAGGTGGGGGATGAAAGCCGGGTCCAATGCTGTTTGAATGGTTCTCTCCGTCTGTTCATACCCAGTAAGTGTATATTAGATTATAGGATGGGGATTTCAACAGTTTCAAGTTATGGCCAAGGGATTATGTCTCCAGGCATGGGGATAGACCCCGGGCCGAACGTGGCTGAATGGTTGTATATATCTGTTCATATCCATTAAGGGTATATATGGTTATGACCCATGGGCTATTTCCACAGGTGTGGGGATGGACACCGTGGCCGATGCTGGTTGGCTGGTTGTATCTGTATGCTTATTCCAAGTAAGTGAATACATGTTTAAACGGTGTGGATCTCAAAGGTTTCCAAGTTATGACCCAGGTTCTATATCCCCATGGGTGGGGACGGACCAATGTGACAATGCTAGTTAGATGGTTGTATCCATCTGATCATGCTCATTAAGTGTTTTCATGCTCAGTAAGTGCATAACTGTGGTTTCAGAAAAGAAAAGAAACTTGGAAAGTCCACGAATACCAGGTTTTCCATAAGCTTTCTACAACGTTTCGTTCCAATGTATTTGTCCATATAACCTACCTATGCACCAAGTTTCACTTCAATATCTAACTCTAAGTTATTAACCAGAAACCATTTTTTTTATATTTTAGTAACAGTGACATGACCTTGACCAAACTGACCTTATATACAATCCCATGTTTCATTCTCATATAAGCTAAATATATAGCAAGTTTTGTCGAAATAGCTTATTCCTACCAACAGTTATTGAGTGGAAAACCTTTTTCTATTTTAGTAAGTGACCTTGACCTTGACCACAGCGACCTCTTATGCAATATAAATCTTCCGTTACATATAAACTACAAACACAACAATTTTCGTCACAATATATCATTCCAAACAAAGGTATTGAGAGGAAATGATTTTCTAGTTTAGTAACAATGACCTTAGCCTTGACCCTGATGTCCTCAAATGCAATCCTCAGCTTCCATTTACATATAAGCTGCATACACAGCAAGTTTCGTCGCAATATCTCATTCCTATTAAAAGTAATTGAGTGTAAACCATTTCTCTATTTTTAGTAACAGTGACCTTGACCTTGACCTCATATGCATACCAAGCTTTCCATATAAGCTACCAACACTGCAAGTATGTTTGGCATATTTATTCAAATGTTGTTTCTATATGTTATAGTGTTGGTGTTTTGTTTATTACTGTGTAAGTATATTTATACATGTGTTGTAACTGCAGCGTTCCACTTTTCATTTGCGTTTATTTAAATAGCATATATATATATATATTTATCACATAGCATGGCTTCTGGGAGTACAATAAATCCATGACTTATTTCTCCTAAAACACAAGTGTATTACAGTTTCAAATGAGGACCGAATCACTGTGTTTGTATACAATAAAACATTTAATCCCAATTGATTGTATGATACGATACGTTCAGACACCTTAAATATTTATCATTATTTAAAATCTTACTTCATAAAATACATGTAAGTAACGTTAAATTTGGTTTAAAGTGTCGCATTATTTGTAAGGATGAAAATTTCGAGGTTCATACGTGACCTGACCATCCGAAAACGACGAAAGTCGTCCATTCTCACGAATGATTGAAAAAAGTAGAGGAATCTTGACTAAAATTATACGAAAAAGTAAAACTACAATCCTTTCCGGCTCGTACTAATTATATCTTATCCTAAAAACTTATAAATATCTATACAAATAAAGTGCAACGTTCGCAAAACCGTAGCCGTATATGACGCGTTTTAGGTTAGACAGGGTGGTCATGTAAACAACAAAACGACGTCATGATTTCTCCAACAAATTGCCGCCGTATATAAGGTAAATTGACATCATTAAAGTGAAATTATCACGTCGTAGGTGTGTTCTGTCATAAATAGAATCTTACATTCGTGACTGTAGTCTGGCAGAGCCTCGTATCCTACCACTTTATCCAACGAGTTTACTAAAATCAATAATACGCAGTCGCGAATGCAAGATCCTCTCTCAATCTCTCTCTCTCTCTGTATATATATAATAATATAATAAGTGTTACACTGTATTAGCGATTTAATGTAAAGGATATGTTTTCTGGTTTATCTCGAAATATTCTTGAATGTAAAATCTTAATTGTAAAGTAACGAAGTGCGAAAACTTGAGCTCGCGTATTTGGGTTTTACGGTGATACAAGTACAATAGAAATTTACATTTTATTCGTTCCGTAGCGTAGGTTCATTTAGACAAACATGTCGAACAGGAAACATAGCACTCACAGAACACACACTCGATAATTCCTTTAATGCACACACTTCTCTTAAAGGGACACATGGCAATGTTGATTTATTAAAAACTAGCGTCGTCCGGTTAGTTTTTCTACATAAATTGCGTTTGTACGGTCATTAATGTTAATTATAAGAATTGCATCAAACCATTCGTTTTTGCATATTATTAATTGTTGATATTATTGCACCAGTAATATATTAAAACTTAAAGTATAATAAGACGAAATAGTGAATAATTAAAATTTGATTCATTTAAATGTAACCAGGGTAAAATACTGATAAAGGTGATCTTTTGGGAGCAACAAACACAATTAAGAGAACTCGGTTTTATTGATTCTGTTCATGAGAAGTAATGAAAGAAGCAACACGTATCACGCAAGTTGATGAGTAATGATATTCATAATTGAACAAACCTGAGGGTATTTGTAAAAATACAAAAAAAGAAGTATTAGTAAAATACTCAAATACTCATCTTATCTACAACTCTGCAGGACAGACGAAATAATGACAAAAAGGTTTCTTGAAGCAGTGACGAAAACAAAAAAGTGCCAACACCATATTGTACAGAAATCAATACAACATTTTCAAAATTAGTATATTAGTGCAGTATATATATAAAGTATTTACAATGAAAAACACCAATATAATTCATGGTTATTCAATACACGCCGCTATTCAAGAAAGGCAATTTGTAATTCGTGGTGAAATGTCGTTTATTTTACTCATTTGTTTTCTCTGGTTAAATTATTATGATTGTGTGTCTGCCATTGATTGATATGTTAGCTTAGCTATAACACATGGACATTTTTATTGTATTTTGGTTTAATAAAATACATATCTATTTTATATACGAAACGTAGTTCTAAGTACACACATATAATGAACAGTGTGTCCACATATAAGCCTCAACAACTGTAAATATAGTAACACATGTTTGAAATACACGTTAAAACGTTAGAACATATGTTCACCTGCTCTCCATGTCCAATATAAGATGTCCAGTGTGTTCTAAGTGCAAATTACATGTATCTGAACAGAAACAATTTACCGTTGGTGTACTGTACTACCCTTGCAAATACCAACATATTGATACATTATACATACAATAGCAATTATACATAAAATAACATACTATAACGTGTACATTATTGATTCGTCAGTTGAGATTTTCTAGAGTATACGACTTCTAACTCACATCACCATGAGCATATGTATATAAGTATACACACATAGAAATGTGTACCCTCAAATAGTGTTCTTTTAATATAGACTAAACTATAGTTTTAATTATATACCTGTATATATAAAGAATACCTGTATATATAAAGAATATATTGTAAATATTACTTTTTTAAATAGGTATTCCACACCGTGTACATTTGATTCATTCAAGTTGGCAGCTCACGAGTCTGGCTGGATAACATAATGAATATAGCCACAACTCATCAGTTATCAGTAAGGAAGCTAGTTTGCATTCATGAGCATCCTTGTGTATCCTTGTGCATCCTTGTGTATCCTTGTGCATCCTTCTGTATACTTGTGTATCCTTGTGAATCCTTGTGTATCCTTGTATATCCTTGTGTATCCTTGTTTAATTCTTTGACATACATATGACGTCATAATCTGTACTTTTATACTTAATGACTCTGTGAGCAAAATTTACTTAATGAATCTGTGAACCCTTTGGTTCACACTTAAATGCTGGGCCACATAAATGAAAGCGCTTGTTTGCATGTCTTCAACGACGAGTTGACTGTGTCAATGTAGAGATACGTTCGCTATAGGTAGATGGTGTCTCGTCTGTTTGTATGTGTATGTGTATTGCAAGATTTATTGATATGGGTACATCCTTCACTTCGCGCGCTACATTTAAATGTTGTCTCGCCTGTATGTATGCACATGTGTGTTTTAAGATTGCCGGACTGGTTAAATGCTTTACTGCACACGCAACACTTAAACGGTGTATTGCCTGTATGTATGCGCATTTGTATTCTAAGATGACTTGACTGGTTAAATGCTTTACTGCACACGCAACACTTAAACGGTGTATTGCCTGTATGTATGCGCATGTGTATTCTAAGATGACTTGACTGGTTAAATGCTTTACTTCACGTGCCACATTTATATGGTGCCTCGCCTGTATGTATGCGCATGTGTACTTTAAGACTGTCTAACCGAGTGAATCCTTTACTGCACTAGTTACACTGAAATGGTGTCTCGACAGTATGTATGCGCATGTGTATTGTAAGATGGCTTGACTGCTTAAATGCTTTACCGCACGTGCCGCACGTATATGGTGTCTCTCCTGTATGTATGCGCATGTGTATTTGAAGACTGCCCGAGCGATAAATCCCTTTCTGCACACGAGCGATAAATCCCTTTCTGCACACGCTGCACGTAAATGCTGTATCGCCAGTATGTATGTGCATGTGTCTTTCAAGACTACTTGACTGTGTAAATTGTGTGTTGCAGACGCTGCATTCAAACTGTCTCTGTTTTTCATCAATCTCTATTTAAAGATACCTCTGCATTTTGAAATGGTATCTTATGCCGTATCTGAAATACAATTAGTAGCATACTTAAAAATAGTTCAGATTTAGATTACGTAGTCTGAGTATTAACTTTCATACCCCATCCAAGAAGCGAAAACGGGGTTGGCTGGGGTATGAAATAAACCTTAATTTCGGCTTATAATTTTGCATATTGTAAAATTAAAACATTTAATAGGTAAATGTAATCAAGTTATCACATATTTTTCAGTAAAACTGTTTTTATCGAAATATCCATCATAAAATCCTGCTAAATATAAGCTTTCCCATCACTTAATGGAATTAAGGCGGGACCAGATATGCAATTGTCTTAAAGGGACATGCGGCAATCTTAATGTGTGTAAACCTCACGGCGTCCGGTTAGTTTTCCTACGTAACTTGCATAAATTTGCTCAATCATGAATATTAATAATTAGAAAAGTTCAAAGCAAACTTGGTTTTGCATGTTAGTAACGGTTGATTGTATTGCACAAATAATATATTTAAACCGATGGTAGACTAATAAAAACAATTGAAAACTCAAAATGTTATAATTAGAAAAGTTCAAAGCAAATAGTTTTTTTCAGGTTACTAACTGTTGCTTACATTGGATCAATAATATATTTAAACATATAGGTATAATAATGGAGAAAAAATGAAAACTCAAAATTTTATTTATTATATCCAAGAACGTTTGAAGTCAAAATGATACTGGATAAATAAATCGTGATGCTATTTTTTATGTTAGATACACAATTAAAAATTGCCTTGTGTTCCTTTAATAAGCATTTGATTATAACGACACACTACTGACAATAGTGGTACGACACACAATTGTCAATAGTATTACGACACACTATTGTCAAGAGTGGTAAGACCCAATATTGTCAAGAGTGGTACAACACAATATTGTCAAGAGTGGTACGACACACAATTGTCAAGAGTGGTACGCCAAACTATTGTCAATATTGTCAATGGTGGTACGATACATTATTGTCAAGGATGGTACGACACACCTTTGTCAAGAGTGGTACGACGCACTATTGTCAAGAGTGGAACGACACACTATTGTCAAGGGTAGTACGACACACTATTATCTAGAGTGGTACGACATACTATTGTCAAGAGTGGTACGACACACTATTGTCAAGAGTGACGACACACTATTGTCGAGAGTGATACGACACACTATTGTCGAGAGTGGTACGACACACTATTGTCGAGAGTGGTACGACACAATATTGTCGGGAGTGGTACGACACACTATTGTCAAGAGTAGTATACGTCGCAATATTGGCAAGTGATACGACACACTATTGTCAAGAGTGGTACGACACACCATTGTCAAGAGCGGTACGACGCAATATTGTCAAGATTGGTATGACACAATATTGTCAAGAGTGGTACGACACACCATTGTCGAGGGTGGTACGACACACTTTTATCGAATGTGGTACGACACACTATGGTCGAAAGTGGTACGATAAACTTGTGTCGAAAGTGGTACGACACACTATTGTCGAGAGTGTTACGACACACAATTGTCGAAAGTGGTACGACACACTATTGTCAAGAGTGGTACGACATACAATTGTCGAAAGTGGTACGACACACTATTGTCGAGAGTGGTACGACGTACTATTGTCGAGAGTAGTACGACACACAATTGTCGAAAGTGGTACGTCACACTATTGTCAAGAGTGGTATGACACAATATTGTCGAGAGTGGTACGACACACAATTGTCGAAAGTGGTTCGACATACTACTGTCAAGTGTGGTACGACACAATATTGCAAGAATGGTGCGACACGCTATTGTCAGGAGTTATACGACACGCTATTGTCAACATTGGTACGACACAATATTGCAAGAGTGGTACGACACAATATTGTCAAGAGTGATACGACATACTAGTGTCAGTAGTGGTAGGGCACACTATTGTCAAGAGTGGTACGACATACTATTGTCGGGAGTGGTACGACACACTATTGTCAAGAGTAGTGCGACACATCATTGTCAAGAGTGGTGCGACACATCATTGTCAAGAGTGGTACGACACACTATTGTCGAGAGTGGTGCGACACGCTATTGTCAATATTGTCAATGGTGGTACGATACATTATTGTCAAGGATGGTACGACACACCTTTGTCAAGAGTGGTACGACGCACTATTGTCAAGAGTGGAACGACACACTATTGTCAAGGGTAGTACGACACACTATTATCTAGAGTGGTACGACATACTATTGTCAAGAGTGGTACGACACACTATTGTCAAGAGTGACGACACACTATTGTCGAGAGTGATACGACACACTATTGTCGAGAGTGGTACGACACACTATTGTCGAGAGTGGTACGACACAATATTGTCGGGAGTGGTACGACACACTATTGTCAAGAGTAGTATACGTCGCAATATTGGCAAGTGATACGACACACTATTGTCAAGAGTGGTACGACACCTATTGTCAAGAGCGGTAAGACGCAATATTGTCAAGATTGGTATGACACAATATTGTCAAGAGTGGTACGACACACCATTGTCGAGGGTGGTACGACACCCTTTTATCGAATGTGGTACGACACACTATGGTCGAAAGTGGTACGATAAACTTGTGTCGAAAGTGGTACGACACACTATTGTCGAGCGTGTTACGACACACAATTGTCGAAAGTGGTACGACACACTATTTTTAAGAGTGGTACGACATACAATTGTCGAAAGTGGTACGACACACTATTGTCGAGAGTAGTACGACACACAATTGTCGAAAGTGGTACGTCACACTATTGTCAAGAGTGGTATGACACAATATTGTCGAGAGTGGTACGACACACAATTGTCGAAAGTGGTTCGACATACTACTGTCAAGTGTGGTACGACACAATATTGCAAGAATG